>JABUQX010056980.1:0-43182 GCA_015478945.1 Trachelipus rathkii | reverse complement strand
ATTACCTTAAAATTTTTTAATTTTATGTATTTTATTGACCTTTATTTATTTATATTTTATTTATAAAATTTTATTGGAATATATACATTCCATATATATATATATATTATATAATATTATTATATTATATATATTATATATATATAATATATATATATATTATATATATATATATATATAATAATATATAATTATATATATATATATATATATATTATATATATAATATATATATTAATATATATATATATATATAATATATATATACTATATAATATTATATTATTTTATTTATTTTTAACCTCAGGGTTAATAAATATTATAAATTCAATATAATATATATAATATATATATATATATATATATATATATAAGTATATATATATATATATATATACTTAATAATATTAATACTATATATACTATATATATATATATATATATATTACGGTATATATATCAGAGCGTGGGCACGCCCGCTCATTAGGGGTTAGTCCGCTAAGCGCACCTCCGCACTCGAGAAAAGGTTTGTCCGCTAGCCGCCTCTCCGCACTATTCAGACCATCAAACTCCCGCTATCGCAAGTCCGCACGTATTTCGCTAATAATGTGCGAACTTCACAAAAGGGTTTTTAATATAAATACTAAAATATTAAATACCTTTACAAAAAATTTATTTATAATATTATTATGAAGCATGAAGAAATTTACAAAATCAGAATTTTCCTCTTTCCTCCTCAAGTCTTCTTCAAAGGACAAGAGACCCATATTACCTGTCAAAAAGATTAGGTGCTCAAAATTAAAAAGCAGTTAAGGCTGACCTCTTTTCTGCCCTCAAAATATTCCCCACCAAATACTAAAATATTCGCCTCTACAGCCGCATAACTAGGAAGAGGTGTATTATATTTTATGAACAAGTCCTCAACAAATTCCTCCAATGCTGAAAGGAAGATGTCCTTGGTGAGAGAGTGCGGTGTTAGTTCACTTTCCAGCAGTCCATTGCTAATTTAAGGAGTAGTATATACGGCGAGTTCCATCTTGCCTCCCTAAATAAATATTTTGACCACCCTTCCACCATAAGAAGGTCTATTTGTCCAAGACTTTTAGTAGGAATCCCATGGAAAGCTCCGACTCTGCAGAGTTCGATGCTAACTGCACGTTCAGCTCGGTAAGCTTATATATATACTATATATAATTATATATATATATATATATATATATATATTATAATATATATATATATATAGATATATATATATATATATATAATATATATACTATATATATATATATATAGTTGTTTATCAGTTGTGTGTGTAAAAACCCAAATAATATATAATATAATATATATATATATATACTATATATATATATATATTAATAATACTAATATATTATATATATACTATATATATATATATATATATATGATATATAATATTATATATATATATTAAATATTTTGTTTTAAAAAACCACTTTAAAATAAATAAAGGAAAATCTTAAGAAGAAATAACTAAACGAGAAAAAGTTTACGTTTCGGGACTTATATCCCTGGTCCCCTCATCAGAACTAGAAATTTTTTTACAAATTATTAAAACACAAAATATAAAAAAGTATGAAATACAAATAAAAAATTGAAAATATAAATTCAGCAAAAAAAGGACAGTGCTTTCTTATTCCTTTCTTTATCAAGTATCCAAAAATATTAATTATTTCAAAAGTAAGTCCTTAATATGATCTGATATAAATCTTTTTGTTATTGGATCAAAATTGAAAAATCCTTCTGAAATGTTAAAATTTCTTTTTGTAAAAGGAAAAAGGAATCAATCAACTTTGATTTAAGTTTTTATCTTGGAACGAAACAAAAATTCTGCACCATTCCAATTTATAACTGTTTTTCTTGTGATAAATGTCTAAATACAGCACTACTTATACAGATCATTTGATTGATTGTATGCTTCAAATCTCGTTTTTAAAGGTCTTTAAAGTTTCTATAAAAAAAAAAAAAATGCTTGCCACATATAACAAGGAATGTTGTAAACACCTCCCATGGCTTTCCGTTTTGTGGTGTTATATGTAGTAACTTAAGAATTCTTGAAAGTGTTTATTCAGGAAAACTGAAAATTAAATTAATATTAAATAAAATGTTTTTCGAAATAAATTTAAGTTCAAGAAGGTGGGGTGAAAAAGGATAACTTTAACATTTTCCATGACAAAAGGAGAGCAATTTCTTAGTCCTAGAAAATAAGAGTAGGCACGTTTAGTGATGTACGCTGGGCAAATGCCCAGTGGGCAGCATTTATAAAATGGGCATTTGTCTAGGCATTTGCCCAGGTTTTTCAAAAATGCCCGCCCGATGCCAATGATGTCAAATGCCCAGTGACTATAAAAGCTATTATTGCCCGGCATTCTTTGAAAAAAACATTCTTATAACATTTAAAAGAATAGTATTTCAATTTAAGCATTTGTATTTATGTATTTTATCTGGATTTATATATCATCATCATCATGCACTTTCTCTCCCCAAGACTGGGAGTAAGGTGCGCAACATGCACCGGGAACAAAAAAACTAATAGAAGAATTTGACGCAAGGCGAAAAGAAAGCCCAGCCTTACCGCACCCTTTATACTTTTCAATGAGAACTCGTCGCAGTCAGAAAATCCACCCAGAGCTTCACGGAACCACGATGGACCCTCGCTATGGCATCTATCAATATAGGGTCATCCTTGCTCAAGGTGGGCACAGTAATACCCCTTCACAAACCCCGTTCATTCACTCCTATTATGCACGCTTTCTTTTCGCCTCGCCAAACTAACATTTTCTCTCCCCCAGGCATGTCCAAAAAGGAGTCCCAAGAGTTGATTTCGGTCTCCCAGCCGGGTCGAGTCCAGCACACACCACTATACATCCGATTAACCAACCGACTATCATTCATCCTTTCCACATGACCAAACCATCTCAATGTACTTTTATTTTTCTCTCATTTACCCTTTCTTCACACCACAACCCTCAAATACGTTCATTCCTCATTTTATCTATTCTTCTCACACCTAACACTCCCCTAAGACTGTCCATCTGAAGTTCAACTTATTATTTCAATGAAAGATTGATTAGACACATCCTCTACCACTTTCTAACCGTACCTTGTTTCTAACCAACCAGTCCTTCTCAGTACCTCGACGCACATATCGACCAAAATACCAGCATATATCTTCCCTACAAACCACTCAATAAAGTAATTTCCCTATAATTCCTACAGTTCCCCTTATCCCCCTACCCTTATATAGGGTACTATTACTACTGCCTCCTCAAATTCCTCAAACTATACCTTCCAATAACTAAAACAAACAAAAAAACGACGAAAAACTTTTGTTTGCACAACTTCAAATTTCCAATAAAATCATCATTCTCGCACCGTTCGCTTGATCATTTTCACAGAATTTCATTCTGTACCTGCAGACTTACCATTCTGCAACTTCTAACTCTGCCCATTACCTCCTTTCTTACTAATGACGCTTCATCACCCAAAAGTACCATTTCCTTCTGGCACAATCAAACCCTCACACATTCCACTATCACCTCTTCATGACTGCCAATGTTAAGCAGTTTTTCGAAGTGTTCCTCCACACTCCCTTATCCACTTTCTCAGTTACGAAAAGCACCATCCTTATTCATTATTCTAAGCAGATTCTTCCTTCCAGTATTTTGCTTATATATATTATATATATATTATATAGATATATATTATATTATTATATATTATATATATATATATATAATATTATATATATATATTTATAATATATATATATATATATAGAGAGAGAGAGAAGAGAGAGATGAGAGAGAGAGAGAGAGAGAGAAGGAGAGAGAGAGCAGAGAGAGAGAGAGAGAGAGAGAGAGACGAGAGCAGAGAGAGAGACGAGAGAGAGAGAGAGAGAGAGCAGAGAGAGAGGGAGAGAGAGAGAGAGAGAGAGAAGATGAGAGAGAGAGAGAGAGAGAAGAGAGAGAGAGGAGAGGGGGAGAGAGCTGAGAGTGAGAGAAGGAGAGGGAGTTGGGAGAGTTGGAGCAGAGAAAGGGAGAAACAGACGCTGCGGAGCAGAGGAGATGAGAGAGAGAAGAGGACGCGAGAGAGTAGACGAAGAGGCCCGATCGTTGGCGCAGAGATTTCGAGCTGCGCCGCGGACTCTCATACGAGAAGACGCTGGTTCAAATCCTCCTCGTAACAGTTGGATTTATCTACCTGGGGCAAGAATTAAAACACTCGCCTGCAAACACGTTGTGGCGCTGGATTTCGGATAGGCCGGCCGCTTAAGTTCGATTTCTTGCGTTCCCCGTGTTTACCCACTGATAAAGGGGAAAAGGCACGTTTAAAGGCTAGTTTTATATACTATATATATATAAGGTAAAGAATTAAGATCTATACTAAAATACATTATACACACAATTATAAATATATATATATATATATATATAATAGTATATATATATATATATATATATATAATTATATATATATATATTACTGTATATAAAAGTATGTATGACGAATAGTGAAGCGTGTGTTTTAAGAATAAATGGTTTTTATGAATTTAATAGCAGTCTTAGTGAGCGCAGGGATGTGTTATTGTCTTTCCTTGGTTATTCAATTTGTATATGGATGGGGTTATTGAAATAATTAGTGGTGGAAGTGGCAGGGGATGGTGTTAAATGATGAGAATGAAGAGAGTGAAGGGTGCTCCTATTTTTTTGTGCGCGGATTATTTTGGTTTTGTGTGGCGAAGGTGAAGAGTTGAGAGGATAGGTAGAGAGATTTTTGCAGGTGTGTAAAAGGAGAGGTTTGAAAGTAAACGAGATAAGAGTATGGTTATGGTTGGAGTGAGGACAGTTATGGGTGTGAAGTTATGTAAGATAGTGAGCAGCTGGAACAAAGCGTCTGAGTTAAATATTTTGGACATATGTTGGATGAAAAGGGAATGGATTGAGTTGGTACATAAAGGTAAGAATGTCAGGCAAGGGGATTGATGCAATTAAATCGTTGGGGATGTAAGCCTGGGACTAAGTCTTCTTGAGTGCATTAGTGTTTTACATGAGGGGTTTGTTGTTTGCCTGTGTTAATGTATAGTAGTGAGACTAGGAGGTCTGGAATAAGAGATATTAGATCTAAAGATACAATGTGTTCAGATAGGATAATCTTAGGGGCTTGGTAAGGTGTGAGAAGAATTCATAAAATGTGGAATGAACGTATTAGAGAGAGTGTGTGGTGTGAAGAGGGTAAAATGAGAAAATAATGGAAAGTACGTTGAGATGGTTTGGTACCTTGAGGATGGATGAGATGATAGTCGGTTGGTTAAGCGAATGTATTAGCGTAAGTCGTGCTCGGCCGAGATCGAACCCGCGTTGGGAGAGCGACCTGAAAAGAAAAAGTAAATTGAGTCAGTACAGAATGCCTGGAGTGAGGAGAAATGTGCAGTTTGGCATGAGGACGAGAAGAAGTGCCATGATAGAGACGAGAATGTATGGGGTTTTGAGGGGCTATGTTGTGGCCCACCTGGGCCGAGGGAATGAAACCCCACATTGAAGAGATGCCATAGTGAAGAAGGCCTTCGCACCAGGTCCGTGAAGCCTCAAGATAAGGGCATTTTCTCGCTAGCAAAAACAAAAAAAGAGATAAAAGAAGGTGGTGGAAGCTACACGAAATACAAAGAAATAAACGTGGAAAACAATTACTCTATTATTCGAAACTGGTCCCCACCCGCAAAAAACAACCTAATATACCAATCGAATAATATAAACTATTCAACCCTCTCCTTTTCTGTTCTGCGAGATGACCACGCCACAGCACCTTCCATCACCAGTACTATAGGGTGAGAGAATGTGGAATTGAATCGAAGTAACTAAAACTTAAATATAGTATGATAATAACTCAAAATATATAATTTATGAAAAGTATATAATTTTTTAGGTTGATATAAATTATAATGTACTTGATCTTAAGAGTAAGCAAATAATACTATATTAATATATTATATATCTCAATCATAAAAAAAATAAAAATATAAATCATACATAAATAAAAAGATAATATACACTAGAGAAACACGCTCTAGCTCAGTGGATTAGAGGCAGCAAATTACGCTTAAGCAAGCTTGAGAGAGGCGCACCACAAGAGTATACGAGACTGGAAAATAGTACACGAGCGATAGAATGAGAAGCTATATTCTCTTATTAACCCATAGCTTCGTGCTCACTCAGAAGTTACAGATGTGAGTACAATTTTTGCTCAGCGAACTCCGTTGACATGTCCGCTACCAACATGGGAGATTAATCGGCGCCGCTCGCAATAGGCCATGGCAGGACAGCGGCATCATTACGCCGTTAGGCCTTAGTTATCCCAAGGACTTACTCACACGCGCGCTCCCAGCTGACAGGGACAGCACAGTCCTTACTGGGGGTTGATGATTAATGATGATGATGATGAAATGTTTATATAGCATTATTCACATTTAGTATATAATAATTCACTAAATGTAACATAAACATAAATATAAAAATATTCTTGGAAATCAAATATTTTATATATATATATTAATATATAGTAATATATGTATATATATATATATAGTTAGATATATATATATGAATCTACCGTATATTTATTGGCTTGAGCCCATGTAACGCTGCACTACAAATTTTCTACTTTCAAATTTAATTTCAATGATAGTTTCAATTTTTTTTATACATTTACAGAAAAATTGCAAATATGAATAAGGGAAATACTATTACTTTAAATTAATTATTCGATCTAGTTATTAAATAAAAAACGAGATATTAGTGACCTAGTGCCAAAAGGGAAAATAATTAGCAGGAATTAATAATAATATATTTATAATATATATATAGAAGAATAATACAGGGAATGCTGTATATATTATAATATTATTATAAGAAAGTAAGGTATATGAAATATATAAATATAGATATAGATAAGATATATAGTATATATATTAATGAATATTATATTATAATATATATATAAAAGAAAAGATATATAATGACACTGTGCTATATGTAAGGAAAAAAATCAGAAATATAATTTTAAATGAAAAGTTTGTAAATTGCAAAGTACGCGAAGTTCGTGATTAACTACTTAGTAATTTGATATATAGTTGGAGAATGCCCAGAATATTAAATTAATATACATGAATTATGTTTTGGATTCTTAAGATCCAAACTGGGCATTACCACTCCGTCCATCTAGGCACTGTTCGGTAGGGAAAAATATAATTTACGTTTAAGGTAAAATAAGGCGAAATACTGGCCAGTTCTCTCATGGAAAAGATATGTAAACAAATGAAAAAGTTTCAGAGGAAAGTTTCGAATCGGATGAAGAGAAATTCTCCAAGATAATAGGATTAAAGGCCTACTCTATGCTGAAAGGAAACAAATAAGTAATAAATGGTAAGAAATAAAGCTATTACTCTATCCAATTTCCGAAAGGGGTCGAGAAAGAAAACATGGTAAAAGTTTTGAAGAAAGTGAATTTATAACATCGAAATTTTGGTCCCTTATTTATAAAATCGAAATAAAATGAATATGTAAAGGGTGCCAGTACGTGCTGTGTTGATGTCCAGGCTCTCTGATACCTAAATGCACGTTAAAAGAGATACAAGAGTAAGGAATGCATTCCGTCATTTGACCTTCGAGTGATAGTAAGTAGATTATTGGAGTTCAATACCAATATTTAATTTATGATCTGCAAGAATAAATTCTGATCCCTCCTAAAGAACATAATAGATATTATACCGTACGCAATCCAAGCGCCAGAACACTGTCAATCTGACAGTGAATTAACTTCTTCTCGAAGAGACAAAAGCACTTAGAGATATGAAAGATGGTGACAACATGCGAAGGACTTGTGTGCTGTAAGTTTCGTCAAAAGACAAACTCTACAAGTGCCTCTCGTGTGTGTACTATCTTAGTGTTATGTCAATGTAATAAGCGCCCGCGATACTTGTACCAAATATTTGGAGGCGTACGAAAACAAGTACATCCTATTAGCGAAATACATGTCGAAAATGAGAGTATACATTTTGTTCGGTCACAGTGCTTAATTCTGTCACAGCGAGAGCTTAGATATAAGAGAAACATGAGTAGGGTAGTGAGAGAGGTACAGCTCCCACTACGCTGAGGTCAGACATAACCGAAATACCAGTCCAACAATCAAGTTAAAGAATATGAAGGATAATCAGCTTAACATATAAGGATTTGGATACAAACAAGATTAAAGTAGAGAGATATAGAAAAAAATAATATATTAACATATAGATACTTATAGTAATAGAATGATAAATAATTATATATATTAATAATAGTGTTAAGGTAATAATAGAGATGTAACATCAAAACTTACCATAAACATATGATATGTATGGTTACAATTAATACTCAATAAAGATATATACTTAGCACGTAGATGATTTTTATTACATATTAAATTGTCTTGGCATTTTATATTATAGAGAGGGATTTAATTGAAGTGTAAGTAAAATAGTTTCTATCTCAATCCTGAAGCGTGGAGACATGAAAAATGCCTAGACTTGCCTTACCTACCACGTGTCTCAGCTAGTCCTCGGCGACGGCTGGAAAGAATTACTCACTATCTCACGTCGAATCAGGTACATTACAGAATATGACAGATGAGAGATAATCACTAGAAGAATGCCAGTTCGATAGGATAATACATAGTGAGAGGTGCGAGTGTGATGGAATTGTACTGCCGGTCTAACATTATAGCGTCAATACGACCATGTCACGTGAAGTGTCGAGAGATATTAGAACACCAAGATTTCCCTCTTTTTTCACGCATCTTAATTAAAAAATTGTAATCTGAAGTAAACTAAGCATATGATTCTAAGAGAGTTTATATTTAGAATATCATCTACTTTATAATTCTCATAAGATAAGATGTCTTATATGTGATATTATTTTATAAAAAAAGAAAATATAATAAAATGTAGGTTACATATTGTAGAAGACCTCTATTCAAAATTATACGTAGATTTGTGTACACTTTATTGTTAAATAAAGATTATTTGCACTGTGTTTTAATAGTATTTCATTTTATAACTATAAAAATGAGCAAATTTATATAAATGCGAGTTCTAGAATTTAGAATAAATATATAATGGTTCAGTTGTGAGTACCATCTTAGATTCTTATGTCTTGATACTAGTCTATTTTAATATATAAGGATAAAATATGAGCTGATAATGAGAGAGAAAAATCGTTATAACAGAACTAGGAATTTTCTCAACGTGATTCTAGTGAGCTACAAAATCACTGATGTCTATCACAATGAGTGTCAGACATACTGACACTTTAGTAGAGAGTATTAAGAATACATAGAATTAATTTGAGAGACCGAATGTCTCTATTTTAGCACCTAAATGTTGTAATATTAGTCTTTTATTGTGACAGATTATGTTAATTATAACAATAATGTTTATTTGTTAATTAGTATAAGCAGAATTGAAAGATAAGAAGGTAATAAAGTAAAGAAGTGTAAACAATAGAAAATATAATGCGGCACAACTGTGTGATGACATATTGTTAATAAAATTGTCTACGTGTCCTGGAACAACATACATGGTGATCATAAATTTATAATTTCACTTATTGTTAAGAGTTGGTGTAATGATGCATGGTGAAATTTACTCTATATCAATTAAACTGTTTATGACGTAAGTAATTTCTCGGAATATTTTTAATCGTAAACTATCATATTGAAGTGCTCTGTTTATGAAGGTAACTAAATATATGCTCACTCATAAGAATAAGAATATTAAGGTATTCATAAGTAGAAAGTGGAAAAGGTGAAAAGTAGAATAACGAAAATAAGAAGTTTTTATTTAAAAGTATGAGCTAGAAGATAATCAGTATTAGCGCTCAGTTCATCCCCCTTCTAAATGGGTCACAATAGACCCGCTCCTAATATAAACGGGTCCAAGGCCGTAGATAAGCGGTACTGATAAGGTAACAGGAAGTATAAACCTATGTATAGTTAATCAATTATAACGTGATAATATAGTTATATGATTGTTCAATATATCACGACTATATGCCTCATTAATGAATTTACTCCCATATAAAAATATTATTCTCTCAAATAAGTTTAAAGTGCGGTTTACTAATAAATAAAATGGGATAAATTCTGTTAAAGTATCTCTAATACAGATCTTGTAACTGACTGAGAATGGTATCTAATAGTGCTTCCATCCTTAACTCTGATATATTATAATCTCTCATATTATATAAATATATTATATAATAATAGATATATAATAATATAATATGATATATATTATATATAATAATATATTATATTAATATTTTAATATATTATAATTAATATATTATTTATTGATAAATACAATATAGTTTAAAATATATATATATAAATATATTCAACTAAACTTTCATAAGGATAATATGATAATATAATATTAATAAAATTGATTGAACGCTCGTTCAATTTAAGTATATTAATATATGATATAATATAATTAATGTAGTTATATATTTTAAAGAAAAGGACTTTGCATTTTCTTTGAATAATTTCATATAAGGAAGTAAATTTATGTGAGGCTCTTATTTATCATCCTAATTCTTTATTAAAAATTTAAGGATTAATAATAAAGTTCATAATCTACTTTAATATTTGAATACCGTATTTATGGTAATTGTGAGTATAAAGATCATAATATAATAAATCTATAAAAAATTTTTTATTAAATATTGGTTTACACAGATTGAACTAATTGATTTAGTGTGTAGTTTGTCAATGCGCCTCATGTCCAATGTGAATCAAAAAAAATTACATTTTTCTTTAGGTATCGTTAGGACCTCTAATAATTACGTGGTTTAAGTAAGTTTATATTTAAGTATTAGATACATTTGAATTGTATGCAGTCTGGGATCTTTTGCCTAATTAAATTATAAAAGTGTTGATTCAAAGCCTTATAAAGAGTGAGCACTATGTTTTCAGTATCTCTAATAATAAAACTGCACAATGTTTATAAATTGGTCCTAATTCATTGTTTACGTCTAATTCTAATTAAGATCAATTTAAATAATAGGTATAGACGACACTTAGAAAACACGGAGCGGGTCCTGGTGAGCATAGACTTAGTCCCAGTCTAACCCTTGCACCTATAGAAGCCAAAATCATTGACTACATTAAAAAATCACCAAAGCACACCACAAAGGACACAAAAGTCTACCAAGCCCTTCCAACCTCTTTTAGTTTATTAAAATGTAGTGGCTATATCTGAAGTCTACAAGTCTCAATAACAACTTATCCTTTAAAATTATGACGAGATCCAGACTATTATACCTCATATCATACATATCTATTCCATACTGAATAGATTGCATCTTATATCAACAGGAGTCTGCTTTTTAAGTCTTAATTTTCCTTATTATATGTACACGCTTAAACCTATCACCACTTTTCCTCATCTATCTACTACTATATTATGAATATATTATTAATTGTCTCCAGTCACGGTATAAAAAAAATAAATTGGATCATAAAAGATAATTAAATATCGTGAAAACTTAATCGTCTTTTGTTTTGAGTTTGTCTATTTAGGTGGTTGTCCTGAACTCTCAAGGCTCTCTCCCCCTAGGTCCTTACTCCTCAAATATATCCAAAATCATCTCCTTTGCCTACACTAGCACTTCCTTCTCTAGGCCATACTCTATCACGTCTGTCTCAATAACTGAGGTCCAACAGCCAGTGCACCCAATTCTTGGTCTCTAGTTTACTTCTCCGGTGCGGACCTATAAATGAGCTATATACTCAGTACTTCTTTAACTTCCTTGCTTCTATAGTAGAACAGATGCAGTGACGAATTTGTATTACTCCCCAGAGCGCTTCTTCATTATCGATATTTCTAGCTTCCCAAAAACAACTGATTTACATACTTTTCAATAATTACTGTACAAATACTACACTAAATTCTTTTTTCTTAGTGTCCACCCAGATCTAAGCACAAATAATCCTCAATATCTATTGTAGTTATAAATAACATTTATTTAGTTATAAGGTGAAGAACCTTTACACTTTTACTAATATAAAATTCATGCATTTTCTATCTACCACCAAGAAGTTTATCATAGTAATCATTTGACTTTTATGACATTTATTCACTATTCCTAAACTGAGTGGCCATTTAGTATCTATCTGCAAATTAGAAACCTATGCATTTATAATTCCCTTAGTTATAAATCTGTAGATTAATAGATTATAAGACGGGACAATTCTGGTCATAATAAAGGTGTACTGAAATTTTTAGGAGACTACCACTAGTATTCACTATTCCCATGAGGATATTGTCCAATTTAAGTTGTTACATCACTGTTTCTATATTTTCGCAAACCATGACTCTCTTAATCACAACACATTTTGTATCCAATCCACCAGTGGTTTGCCCTATCTACCCACATGCCAATAACTGTTCATCGCCTATTGGGAAACCTTATCAAAAGCTTTACTAAGTCAAATATACAATATCAAACTGGAACAAATTAATGCAGTCAGTA
The DNA here is from genome assembly GCA_015478945.1 of Trachelipus rathkii. Lineage (NCBI taxonomy): Eukaryota > Metazoa > Arthropoda > Malacostraca > Isopoda > Trachelipodidae > Trachelipus > Trachelipus rathkii. The sequence continues at coordinate 30,574 of JABUQX010056980.1, read as the reverse complement.
AGATATTCCATAAATTCTAAAAAGTTGTCTGACATGACACCCTTTCTGAAACCGTGCTGGGAGTCATCAAATACCTTGTTATCTTCTAAATATTTTCCTATATGACCTCATATACAATAACTATTTCCAGAAACCTTACAACCAGAATGTTAGCTAAACTGGCCACAATTTCCCAAATTTTCCCTACTACCTTTCTTAATAAATAGGCACCAACATATGCTGTTTTCCAGTCATCTGTACCCACCAAATGTGTTTATAGATTGCATAAAATCAAAATGATAACTTGTGCACTTGTGGCGCCAATGTCTGAAACTACCCTCTTTTCGTAATTCGTCCTCATAAATTTATACTAGCAGTACTAGAGGCCATGTAGCTTACTTGGGACAATATGATCTTATAATCAATTTAATATCAAATCATGCATAAGATTCAAAATTCCTGTAAGTCTATTGTGTATAACATGACATTCAAGAAACTATAGTCTCTGAACTATTACTAGAGTCTTTCCTTCTCACGGTTGTAATACACTGAAGCAATTTAATAAGCACTGCACACAAATAGTACTCATAACATCCTATCTGAAACTCACCTTAGAATTATTCCAATCAATTTTTAATTGGACCATAGCAACCAATTTCATATTAATTTATATAAAAGTCTCGTATTAACACATTACATTCTTATACTTCATTCCTTGCATTAAATTTAATCGTCCATCTTTCCTTTCTTATGACTGGGTTTAATTCATTTTCTAATTTTCCCTATAATAAATTTCGAAATATCATTCATTTCCTACATGATATTTGAACCCACCTCTCTTGCGGACATTATCTTTAAACCATCTTACCGCTTTCCGATTAATTCTCTCTTATCTCTCTATTCCCACATGCACAGGATTGTTCTCTTCGCACAACCCACCCTATATGGAGTTTTATCTATAAATCATAAGCACTAGACTGAATATAATATCATTATAAATTATGTTTTAAATATTGTATCCACATTATTAAAAAACAGTTTTGTAGTCTGTTTTATAACTCTTTATCCACAGTCAGTAAATACTTAAGCATGTCTATTGTAATTTGATAAATATCGCCATTTCGAAATTAGAATTTGTTCCTTAAGCTTTAGCAATTTGGAGCCCAAATATCAAATCTCAATTAATTTAAATTACTATTATAAATTATAATGTCACTAAGTATCCTAATATTCTCCTCAACTCTAACCTCGCCCACATTACTTTCATCGTTAGTTAAGTCTAACAGTGCATTGTGTGCAATGCTACTGTGAAGTAGCGAAAAATTAATTTTTTAAAAAAATGATTTAACGTTGAAAAAATATAAATTTTTTTGTCATACTATATTCTCTTAAATTCTACAAATGCATTAGGGCACTTTTCAGATATATTAAAAGATTTGACCATAATATCAAAGTTATTTCATACCTAATTTTTTGAAAGATCAAATCATTGTCAAAATACATGATTAAGTCAAATGATTTATTTGAAATGAAACTATGTGCAAATCAATTTGAATCAAATAACCTAAGATAATTTTATGGTAATTGTTATATATTCTCCTCTCATTTAATTGAACACTATTGTTTGATATATTTTGCCAATGTAATACATTAATGATTGATCATTAGTAGTTACTTTATTTGGGTCCAAAAAGAAATTTGAACAGAAAGGATGGAATCTCTATGAGAAAGTCATGCAATAGCTCCCTTCCACAAAGGAGGATGTAGTGATCGAATAGATTCCAGTAAGATTAGTGATCCATGTTACAAAGAAGTAAATAGAGAGTGTGAACCTAAGTAATTTGAATAACAATAAGAAAGGATGATTGAGGTTTGGATGGTTGAAATAATTAACCTATAAGAAAATTATCCTTGGACTTTGTCTTTCATAGTTAATGTGAAACCAATATATTATAATATATAAATTATATAATATAATTTATTATATATATATATTATATTAAATATAATATATAATATTATTAATATATATATAATAATATAAAATATAATATATATATATATATAAGTATTAATAAATATATATATATATATTCTACATAATTATATAATAAATATTAATATATAATATTATTTAATAATAGTATATATATATTAAAATATAATATTAATATTAATAATATATATATAATATATATTATTAATATAATTATTATACTTATATATATATATTAATTAATATATATATCATAATGCTAATAATAAATAATATAATATATTATATATACTTATGCGTGTAATATAATAGGTGATCGTTCTATAAATGTAAATATATCATGTACAGAATGTGGGTAGAATCGGAATGAGTCACGAACAGGGATTTCCGGTGAGTTTAGCGGGAAGTACATTGAGGAGGTGCAGAAGGAAATTTATTATCCGGTGGAAAGATAGAGACGAGTTTCAGTGATTTATTAAGTGAATTCAGGCAGAAGTCGGAAAGAATTTACAGCAAGCTCAGTGGGAACTTTATTACTAGTCGAATTATTTTTCTACCAAAAAAAGTATTAGCATCTACTCTCATTATGTAAGTCTAACAGAAGCCGGTAAGAGAAATAAAAAACTTTCATATCCTGTTGAACTACACCAAATATTTGTATAATAGCTATCGATTCACAATATAAGATTGGAGGTGGATAAAACTTTAATGATATTGGAATTATATATTTATACACCAAAGATTAATATCAGTATGCAAATTCAAGCAATATATAGATATTACAAGTGAAAAGTTTCCTAAACTAACCTACAATCCTCAATAACAATGGAAATAAATGAAGTTAAATCTGGTTAGGCTAAAGTATAATTTAATTAAATAAGTAATCATGTTGAATAAAAAATATAAATAATTAATCAGTTATTTATACAGTAATAATTTATATATTTTACCGGTGTAAGCGACAAGTAGTTTTTTTATGTCGGGTTGTAGAGGCAATTATGACGCCATTATAATAAATTGAAAAAAAGAGAGTTCCACAAGTTTTACGTACTTATATTTTATAACATATATAGTTAATTATATAAACCGAATCAATCTTTATTGATTTTTTATTTACTAACATAAATATATTTACTTATATATACATGCTATCTTTAAAATGATTTTCATACATATATATAATGAAACAATTATCTTATTCATATAAAAATTCTATTGTTATAAATTATATTATATACAATTAAAAGTAATAAAATATCTTCAAATTTAACTTTTGAATTTGGAAGTTAATATCTGTTTGAATTTTAGGGATATATAGCACGATACCTCACAGATGTGTATAATTATTAACTCCATCGATCCCCCATGACATATATACTATCCTTCAATCCTCTTCTCCCTCCTACATCTCTCTTCTTGTATACTAATGTTATTATTCATCTTCTATTTTAACTTATGAATTTTGATCTTAATATTTCATTGGTTTCAAAATTAATTGCAACACTTGCGCAAAAAGTACCAGCCTTGTTGCGTCCTTGTTGAAATATTATTATAATACAAAGTCCTCAGGTATTATATTTATGGATATGTTTTATATACGTTATTAATTAAAGTATCTAACTAGATCAAAATCTATAACTATAATGTATATTATTAAATTATACTTGAGTAAAAGTTTATTACTATAAACTGCCCACACAAACGCGTATACATGTTTGTAGCTCGGATAAAAAAAAATTTTTACAGGTAGCCTCTATGAATCTTAATAATTAATGGATGTAAATTGTTAAATGGATCCTATGAACTGAATGGACACCTCACACCTAAAACATGTTTCCAATTATATAACCGTGCACTCCATTTTGACTTTTTTTCAATTTTCAGACTACTCAATTTGAAACCATGGAAAGATTTACCACAATGGCAACGTCTTTGTCTACATAGTAATTCCAGTTTCTTATTATGAAAATGGTGGTGGGTACAATCAATAATGCCAGTAATCGTGCCACTTTCGTAATTTTTTGTGTCATTAATCGATGAGATGTGCGTACATATCTCGGAAAAATCGAGAAAAAAGTTACAGATTTGAGCCAAACCGTATCATTGTTTAGTTTTTTTATTTGATGTAGTTGAGATTTTTGAACTTTGATATGGACCATTTATGCATGCATTCGCTACAGCTTCGTGCTCGAGGAAATATTGCACTTGCCTGAAGTATATCCTGCTTGATTTAGACTGTGACTGAAGGATCTCTACTATCACTCTCCAGCTCGTCGATTCGGAGGGTCACCAACCAACTTGAACCTGACTTCTTACTCCTCTCGCTCTTCACGGTTTCACACTTCATCCTTAATAGAACCATTTTTCGCAGTAAAGACTTTTGCCATTAACACGTTTGACAAGTGCAATTGTGACCTAATACTTAAGAGACACTATCTTGACCCCCATAAAAACGTCGTCAATAGTCAGAATGGTGGCAAGAAAAGAAAAAGAATTGGCAACAGTGGATGATCAATTTTCTGAGAGAAAATTCTATCTTCCCATGATGAGCACTATTTATCACCTACCATTGATTCGTCAATAAAGCATCAAATTTGGCCGCATTTTGTGTCGCGAGAATCAGAAGACCACGAGTTGATATAAGAATATTACGACAACACAACTCACATCAACACAAAGAGTGATGTTTGTGCGGTTTAGGGCATGCTCTCAGCAAATCATACTTGAGTCCGATAATTTTATTTTTCAAAATGAGCCGTCAGGCAGTTACTTGAATGGTGTTCGCCTATTCGTGATAATTATACTAATCTAATGACTTTTTTTATGGTCTCGTAATGAATTTTAGAATAGGGTCAATTGGGATGTTGAGAACTCCAAGTATATGCATTCAAACCAGGGGACGTGCCACTGCCCACATAACGCTAACCGAAACAATGGCTCATTCTTGAGACCGACCAACATTTCAAAAGGCAAAAAGCTCATTATGTCGATACACAATTCTTCTGTTAAAATTTGACCCTAAAAGGTTTATTGAATCAGGCTTGATGGTCTAAATTTTGAACCCGCCGTTTAGCCTCACTCTTGAACTCTTTTGAACGGCGCCGATAGGGCTTCTTCTTTGGGTATGTCTGCATTAATAGATTAAAGGCGTGTACATCGGATAAGAGGCCGAGCAAACCAAGTGTCACAGAGACATAAAAGTAAATAAGATAAATTGCGGGCACGAAATTAACCGGAGTAAAAGGGAAGAAAATCCACTCAATACCATGTCAAACGCAATTCCCCTCAAGTGACCATGGTCGAAGCAGTTCAAAAATACAGAATGTAAAATTGAGTTTGCACCACTCGGTGGATTGTAGTGATGGCGAACTGCCGCCGGGAAGAGTGTCGGCCAAAGGCCCCAGTTGGCGATTTATTGTGTGTTCCACAATTTCTATTTAATTTGTATGCAAAACGTCTTTCATATAATCTTCCTAACCTTACATCTTTGAATGACAATAAATCCCTAGAGATAACATTTTCAAAGATCAACATCGGCCCTTAAATTGTAGACCTCGGACCCCTAATGTTTTACGGGTACCAAATGAATTTTTTGTTACAACCGTGACCTAACCTCATCCTAACCTATATACCATTAAATCAACCGAGACACACCTAACCAATTATAAACCTTTAGAGACACTAGTTATACGTAAAGTTTACGCCCACTGAGGAACGGTGTCAAATCAATATAGAAGAAAATCTACTATCGACAACAAGAATAGAGAACATCGCATTATAGGGTTTGAATCATAGATTGCACCTTAATATGCAATTTTTTTTTTCAGCCCGGAGGCTCCCGTTCCAGTAGAATGGAGAGGTGTTACGGAAATCATACAATCGATCGGAGATAATATTAGTGATATTTAGATGTTTGCAAATCTTCATGTTTGAGTAATCAAGCTTTAAAGATATATATATCGTTATATATATGAATTAGAAAAGTTAATAAATAAAAGTATATGGAATACTTAAGCTAAACAGTTATAACCTTAGATAATAGGTAAGCTATACAGTTCTCAAAACATGGGGAAATAAACTTAGATTACCGGGGAGAAAGTAAAACGGGTAAGAGAGAGTTATTAGAAAAATGGTATGCGTTTATATTCATGAATGACCACCTGTATCTGAAATGGAAATGTTTTTATTCGTAAACAATAAAAGATATAAATTTTAATTATTAATTCAAAACTACAATATTCATCTAATGAAAAGTCACGATACCTGTAAGTTATATAAATAAAATATTACCATTAACAATCCTAATTAAAAAAATAAGTTTTTTAAAAAATTGCAAAAAAAAATAAGGTACGTGTCAAACAAGTCTCCAAAAGCGTGGAAGACAAGAGCACATCCTATTCGCTCAGAAGGATTAACAGCAATTAGGCAAGGGGTAGGGTTTAAGATTTAGTTTCCATGTATGTACATTGTATGTAGCGATATCTATTATTTTTTAAACGGTTCTACAATGGGTTCTCACATTAGAGAGGTAAACTCTTGGCTGAGTGTATAAATCTGGGATAACCTATAATTTTCATGGTATTACATATAATTGTTTTTTTTTTCGATTTTTTGAAATAATATCTTTGCCCCTAGCTGATATGTAATCATACCACACCTATATTATGATACTTCACTAAATCTTGGCGACATTCCTGCATTTGAATCCATGAGTGGTATGAGTATATGCAATATTGATCCCCCGATTTGTTTTGATAACTTATCTTAAAGAAATCTGTCTTCCGAAATAAAAGTGCGTATGCTAACCGGGTTATAAAAAATGAATCTGAAAGGGTGAAGGGAATGAGATTCCAGCAAATGATTCCAGTAATTAAGATAGAGCTGAGGAGAGTTTTTCAAGAGTACATTTTCAGACACCCAATTACGACCCAAAATAACACACGTAAAACTAGAAGCTCATAGCACAAATCAGTAGTAGAGAGACGACGTAACTATTCAGTAGCTGCACCTCTCTAGAGCTTATCACATACATGCTTCAATCATGAGATCGAAAACTACTGTACAAGAGATTATATAGAGCGCACTTTTGACACTTCAAAACCAAAAAGCACTGAACACGGAAAAAGTAAACCACATGCTAGAATTAAAGGACGCTATTTAAGTAGTAGACTAGCTAAGTTGATAAGAATATTCAGCGCCACCCAGAAGACATTAGAAGGACCCATTCCCTCGACACATCACACGCCCTCAGACAGAGGCATCACGACTGCTCATCGCGAAGATTCCTACTACACTAGTAACCATCCTCGGATATATGACAACATCAACTACAGAGACAGAATGCTACAAACATCGCAAACATAATCTAATACCTTACAATAACCAATATCCCATGATAATCCGCTCACTAACCGTCAACACTGAGAGGCAGTAAAGCCACATCTAATACACTGAGAAAGAATCACAAACCTGAGAACCTAGACAGCGAGACCGACGCCGCAATAAGTGTATCAACTTATAAAACACGTCCTATGTCCCGTGGGTAGTGGAAAAGTGTGACTGAGGTTATAAAAAACTCGAATAGTCCAAAAATCGTTAGCACTGATCTCAGAAGGTTAGTATTATCAGATTTTAGTACGCGTCTGATATCGAATAAGAGGCAAAAGCAGAATAATAAAAACGTAACAAGTTAGTTTAAAGGGCCTCTAATTGGCAAGATGAGTTCTCTCTAGTATTATTTATATATACTCAAAGGAATACCCAGTATAGAACAACGACGAAAAGTTGTTATAATCGAGTTCCGGCATTGCCTCTCTCTTACATGAAGGTGGGCCTTCACCCTCAGTCAAGGACTAACTCTCCCGTGGCAACGTATTCTCTCTATAGTGCAAATGAAAATTCCGTCTCTCGTGCCCTTCTGTGCGCGGACTCGGGAGCGAGAGTTTCTTTCAAGCCCGGATATGCGTCATCTCATCGTCCCCTGTTTAATAGAGACACAGAGAAACCAATCTCATCAAAAAATTCAGAATTCTTATAGGATATCATTGGAGAATTAACCAGAATTATGAATATTAATGATGGAAAAACTGAGAATGAACTAGCTTTTAGATCACTCAGTTACAAACAAGTAGCCATGCCAGAACACACAAGCTCCCACCTTCTCGCCCACAACATAAAACTGGCCAACTTCTCTCAAGGATAGACAAGAACCTACGCGAATACATTTCAACTCCTTGCCTCTCCATAGATAGTTAGCAAAGAAGCGACGCATACCCCTCAATCATCAGCCCGATTACATTGCAAGACAGTTCGTATATAGAGGCAGGGGGACTTGGTCTGTAAAGAAAAGCTTGTATAGCTCTAAAAGCTGTGCAAAGAATGTAGCAAGTCAAAATTACGATGTAGGAGCGGAAATAGAGTAATCTATAACGAGAAAGAGCAGTGGTGAAGCATAAGTCAAGCGTGCTTAAGAATTAGTTAGGGCTCGATCTGGATGTGTTTGTGAGCGTCCCTAATTAAACTGTTCCAGCATCGTATAATAAATGGTCCTGGAATGATTTATCCTCGCTTCCCACCTTTTATCAGTATGAAAAATGGTCGAAGCCAACTTGGGTGTTTTGGCTGTACACTGTGAATGTAGTAGCAGAGTAGAGAACAAGCTTATAATCACTTAAAATAGTAACACTACTCTCACAACTAAGAAATCTCGCTTGTGAACACAATCCACTAACGATTCACAATCATAGTACGTGTAAAGCAGCACGCAAAAATACCCCACCCACTGTATCGGCACAGCCAAGGCCAACACATCACAAACAACACTCAGCACAACACACGTTAAGCCACCTCAACTTAAAACATCACTAACACATCCACACACCCCAACCCTCACTCCAAACACATAAAAAAAGCACACATCACAACCATACACAACAAAAGAATACCACCAACAACCTCCAACACCCAAACAACATACCTACAACAAAACACACACACCACATACACAAAGCCACACATCATTAAAAAGTAGGAGTAGGGTGAAAGATATGAAGCGTGGACCGATTCAACAAGACAGCTTCCATATACAGCCCCATCAAAAATAAACAATATGATACAACCTTAGACTTCAGAAGTTATCGTAAACTCGCTCGCTCTAAGCAAAACAACACGCACTGTAAATCGCCACGGTAACCAACCTCAAAACTATTAAAGGCATTCTACAGTAACCCTCATAAGTCATTCATAAGATCGAAAACTTGAAACAATAAGCTCACCCGTAATTAAGTTCAAGATTAATGTAGGGTTCACTCGCTAGAAGAAGGATAGTTCCCTGGTGCTTCAGCTGCGAGGTCTCTCAGCACAGAAATGAGCTACTATCACTAGAAAGACTCTCAGCATGAAGTGAAGCACTTCATAACAACCACTCGAACGTAACGTAACTCCACACTCTATAACGACATCATAACCAACCCCACCAACACACTCCCAGCACAGTAAATACACCTCAATATTCACACCACGATACAAGTACTGTCAAAACAAATAACATAAACTAAAAAAATACATAAAATATTTATTTAATAATAACATTGATCAAAAACCCAAACCCACAAAATATATGCAAACACATCAACACAGAACACAATAAACATAATAAACATAATACATCACCCTCAGATATACCAGATACTGCATACATATATAAATACTATAATCAAGAAATCGTTATTATGACTAAGAATTCAAAGGTACATCATACTTAAATAGACGTTAACCTTCCAATGTTTATAACTTATAACAACAGGAACACTACCGATTAATCCAGTGAATATTCTACCAAACTACAACATACGAATCAATTACGAAGCTCTATAACAATCGTATACAAGAATGTATAACATTTGATATATTACACAAAACAAAACACAACAGATCCAAGAATGTAAAAACGGACACAGGAAAACACGTTAGATCATCTCGAGTATCTCCTTCCTGCTAAAATCCATTTCTTTCTCACTTTAAACAATTGACACAGTCTCACTTTCATTGTGATATAGATATGCCTTCCAGTGTTGACCACATGCGTGTTATTTTTTTTAATCAATGCAGGACGTTTATAAAAAACCCTAAAAATTATAAATTATAAAAATTACTAAATATTAACCATTTTAATAAAAATAAAATTACATTAAATATAATATAGATATATAATTATAAATATATTCGCATCAAATAATTTTAATTATATTAAACTTTAACTCAATTTAGTATATAAGTACGTTCACAAGAGTTAAGGTTATGTTAGAGTTTAGTTAGTTTAAACTAGAAATTAAAATTAACAAAAATATTAATAGTTAATGTAGATTGTAAATATAAATTCTAAGTTTAGTTTAGCATTAACACGGATTTGACATTTTCTGCTTTCATTTTTAATGACTTTATTGTTAATTTAAGAACTGGTTGAAACTTTTTCCAATTTAGACTTTAGCATTTCTTCACACCTGCTTTTTTTAATGGACACTGCTGGCGTCGATCTTTCTAGCATTTTTATCACTCCATTAATATTGAGGTAGGTGGCCCGAGTCTGGGTTTGATACCTAGATAATATGGACTTGTAGTAAGTGCATTTATTAAATCGACAGTATCTCGAATCCTTATAAACATATTTTTTTGTTTTTCATCAATAGATATTCATCAGTTTAAAAAAGAAGTACTCAAAATTGTTATGAGTGAAAAACCATAGTAATCTAGTTTCTCCGGCGATAAGTGATCATATAAAGAATCTATTGGATTTTTCTGTTAATTGGCAGCTTTGACAGGAAATAAGAACAATAGTCCTTACATTTCTACTTACTTTTTACTCCCAGTGTTCCCTTCGACCTGAGGTACTCCCTATGGGCGGGACTCCCCATCATGTTTTTAAACTCCGGATTCACTAACGTTGATCTAGTGAAGAAGGCATGAGGAAAAATAAGGAGCAATAATTACATGAGATGAAAAAATAAGTCTATTTAAAAAGTATAAAACCTTTCGACAGATGTCCTATCGTATTGGAACATACCAGTCTCTATAAATTGTTTCATCAATTTCTTCGGCTACGTGTTAGAAAAGCCATTATTGGGCCTTTATCGTATCAAACACTGTTCATGTAAATTTTTGTATCGATTAATCTTTCAAACTTTATTTGTGATGACAAAGAAATTATTTATTTTATGTTGATAGAATATTTTTTTTTTATCCATAAATTTTGTGCAATTTGTAATTAATTCATATTGCACATTTCTTTAGATATTATCTATAAATTTTGAATTATATCACAACCAAATTATTTAAGCATCATAGTATATTTAATTTATTTAGTAAAATAGTAGATACCAACTTGGTATTCAAAAGTTAAATGCAAAGAGACGTCATATTAAATATATTATAATGGTGACAGAAGACTCTGAGCGAGTAAGGTGAGCTCTCCGAACAGGAAATAAATATAATTTTTAAATAAAATGAATTCATAAATATTTTGAATTAATTATTAAATTTTTATTTAAAATAAATTATACCATATATATATATATTATTTACTTTAATAATAATCAATCAAATAATAGCAAATTTGAAGAACAACAATCTATAAGAGAGATAAATTTACGCACTATCGCACTATCTCTCGATGACTTTCATTTCCTCTAATGTAATATAAAGAACTATATTATAATTATGATAATACTTAACAATCAATACTGCTCCACTACCTGGGAGTATATATGAATAATAAGAAACATTATATGATCTTTTATATATATTTTTTCTATTTATTTGACTAATTATATATATATGTCATATAATATAATATATATCATCACCTTTATATATTACTTAAATTTTTATACTACTATCAGTGCCTCTAGTACATAATGTTAAAATAAACTCAACAAAAAAATAATAATATTAAAAAAAAGATAAAATTATATTAATTATTATATAAAATACTACCAATAGCTACCATGAGATATAAAGCGATACATTTTAGTTGGTATATATAATTCCTTAGGTTTAAAAATTATATAGTTAAGTTATAGGAATAAATATGTTATAAATAAAAATAATAAATAATAAAAAAAAAAATAAAATAATAATGAAATAATTATTGATTTAAATATATATATTATATAGTAATATGATTTATTAGTAGAATTAAGCCTACTATATATATATAAAGATGCTTTATTTATTGAGTTAATATTTTTGTATACAGGTATTTCATTGTAAATTTATTCTGGGTTGTCGTATGGGGTTCCCAGAGACCCTCCCCGAAGGGGGGAATTAAGTGCCATAACCCCGGTAAGTTCCCCGGAACTAGCCAAAATATATAAATATTCCGAAAATCTTTCACAATTCCTTGAATTTGTTTTCCCGTAGAAATAAGGTGAATAAATAACTTGCGGGATACCCCCTGTATCTTTAAGTTAAAAAAAAAATAGCCAAAAACATAATAATAAATTTAAATAGTCATATAGAAAATTCTAATAATTTATTTAAATTTATTTAAAATTCAACTGAATACCCCAAAAAGAACATCATAATTGCCGATGGTGCCGGTCTAATAATAAGCTCGTCACATAATATAGTGTTTACACTATAAGATAAATTAAAGATAGAGTGAATATTTTTCTTGGTTATTTTTTTTTATCCATTGTTTATGACTCATTGTACAAACAATAAGTAAAATTTATAATTTACAAGAATATTTGCTTACCAAATTTGTTTATTTTTAAATACCTAGTTGCCAAATTTAAGTAGCTAATCATTTGAATTAATTGACTTTCAATTCAGTGTTTCTAGCAACCTTGGGAAACATTGTTGAATAGACCCGTTTTTAAAAGTCGCTTTGGTGGTTGTTGAATTTGACATTAATAATATTGAAAGACTTTCTTATATATATATATATACTATATATATAATATATATACTATATATATATACATACCTATATATATAACACAGCAAATCTTGACACAAAAGAAACGTTTGTTAGGTAATGCAGATGAAAGTCATGTGGGTGGTGGCTAGTAGACGAAGAAAAGAAAATCTGGGCAAATTTAGTTGGGGCGGGAAATCTTTGGGGGTTATTTTAGAAATGACAGTAGTTAGCGCAAGTTGTAAAAGTAAAATGGATGGCAGTTGGTCAATGCAGTAAAAGCCAAAGATGAGTGTTTCGAAAGAAAGATACATAGAAGGGAGAAATAACGACAGGTGTGGGGAAAAGGGGGGGGGGAATAAAAAGCTCTTTTTTAAAAAAAAAAAAAAAGGGTCTTATTCCCCCCCAAAAAAAAAGTTTTTTTTTTTTTGTTAAGGCTAGGGGGGAAAAAAGGGGGGGGAAAAACAGGGAGGTAACTGAAAGAGTCAAAAGAAGGTTGGGATGGGAAATCTAGGGAAGAGTAGTTAGATTGTTTTGAGAAAGTTAACAAGGTTAAGAAGAAAGTGATTGTTTCCCTCATGAATAATGAATAGGGAATAGTGTTTTTTAGTGACTTGATGACATGGCACATAGGAGATGTGTTGGAAAATGCATCTAGATGATTCTGTCAAACAATTCGGCTTGATGCAAGAGGGGCTTAGTTAAAAAGTGATTGAGCTTAAGGTGGAAAACGTGTCGACGAAGAAGTAGGTACCTTTTCGGGAATGGATAATTAGTCGGAAGGAGGAACATGATAGATGAACCAAGTCTGAGAATGTTAAATCATGAGGTAAAGATTGAAATATAATGCTGAAATGGATAAAGAATGGAGGTGAAGTTCGCCCCGGTCCAAAGGGTTAACTCTCGCCATGACGAAAAACCACCAGTGGAGGTTTGTCCGGTGTTGTAAAGCTCTTGGGTTGGAGTTTTGTTCTGTGACGGGTTCTCAATAAAGGAAATGAATAGATCTGTAGGGGGGAGAACTTTCTTTATCTACTTGCAGTCATGTTATCTCTACTTAACTATTTTGTTTGCCTACAACATAGTGAGCACTCACTCAATCCGCGAAGTAGCGGAGAGAGGAAAATATATACTATACTATATATATATATATTATATATATATATATATATATATATATATATATATAATATATATACTATATATATAGTATAATATATATATATATATATGCATATGTATGTACTGTATATATATACTATATATATATATATTATATATATATACTATATAATATATTATATATATCATATATATAATACTGTATATATATACTATATATATATATATATTACTTATATGTATATATATATATATATTATACTATATTATATATTTTAATTAAATTTAATTTATTATCAAAATTATATATATATACTATATATATATATATAATATATATATATAAATATATATATATATATACTATATATATATACTACTAATATAGTATATATAATATATATATATATATATATATATTATATACTATCATATATATATAATATATATATATATATAAACTATAGTTTAAACCATTAAAAAGCACTTTCTATCTTAAGCATTATTAAGCATTTTTATTTTTAATATTCTAATTTCCATCTATAGAAAGCTCAAACTACATTTGATATATATATACTATATCATATATATATATCTATATATATATATTATATATACTATATATATATATATATATTTATATATACTATTATATATATTATATATTATATATATATTACAGTATATATATTATATATATATTACTTATATACTATATATATATTATATATATATACTATATATATATATATATACTATATATATATATATATATATATAACTATATATACTACTATATTGTGATGCAGCAGATGCCATTTTTTCGCATCCGCGGACATGCGGAATGTCGGATGCGGAGTGTTTTGATTTAACATGTCGCGGATGCGGATGCGGGATGCGGACTGTTTGATTCTATATATATATATATATCGTATATATATATTATCATATATATATACTATTATATCATATACTATACTATACTATATTATTATATATATATATATATATATATATATATATATATATATATATATATATATATAATTTTATTATATATATATACTATATATATTTAAGATTCATATATATAATTATTATATATCATATATTATATACTTATATATATACTTATATATATTATATATATAAATATAATATCATATATTATTATATATTTATAATTATATCCATGCCTAATATATTTTCGAGATTTCAGCCACAACTCTTATTACATATACATTGTTCACCATTGAGTGACGGGGACCAACTCAAAGTGCACCCCCACCAACCTTTTTTCCCAACCTCGACTCTTAATAAGAGAGATTTCTAACAATGCTTAAAAAATACTTTTGGTTCACTAGTCATTGAAAATTCAAATATAGAAGGGTGTGCTGAGAAACATCAACTTTCTTCTGCCTTTTTGCTGAGAGTCTGTTTTCTCTTTTGATTATATATTAGCCCAGCATTGCTAAATACTCTATCACTTGGAACACTAGTTGCTTGCGGTTACTTTGATTCTCCTTGGAAAGTTTACTACTATGACGGAAACATTTTGCTTAACTTTCTACCAACTTATAGGATCATCATTTGTATATGGTCGTTTTTTTCTTGGTTATAGTTTTCAATCATTTGCGATAACATACTATTTGGCTTTAATGCGTGTTTGCATTCATCATCACGTGGACTGGTCAGAGATATATACCAGTGGAATCTTGTTATGGATTTACTATTTAGGAGAGTGTTGGTTCTGTCAGATTTTGTTTTTTTCCCTTTTTTAATTGTACTGGGTGGCGACATTAATAGACTGTCTCGGATTGAGTTTTTCAGCTGCAGCCACAAAGTTGAACGAGTTTAAACTCTTTTAATATTGTGTTACAAAAAAACAACTTGCCTTTATAACGGGGATCTAGATAAGTTGCAAATAGTAGCAAGGTCATTAATTTCCACAAAACAAAAAGCGTTTTTCCTAGCTTAGTCTGAATTACAGTGTTTCATTTCTTTTAAAACCGTCATCATCTGTCATTTGAAGATGGTTCTTCAAAATGTTACCTTTGCCGTTTAGCACATTGAATGGTTTTTATATCGGAGATGAAGCTGTGGAGGGGCTGATTCTTTGGTATCACATAAATCTCATGATGACTTCTGTTGACTACACAACTTATTATGAAACTCATGCTGTGGGATCATGAGTCATCATTACACAGTTGAGCCGAGTCCCATGTCTCTCATTTAAAGATTTGCTCAGATTTATCTCTAAGTATTTTATTACAAAATTCTTTATCAAATCTCGCACAATAAACCATCCCGCGCAACATCCGCAGGCAAGCGCGGATGGGATGCGGAATGCGGATCATTTAAAATAATGTGCGGATTGCCGGAATGCTGATGCGGATGCGGATGTACCTGCATCACTAATATATATATTATAATATAACTATTATAATTATAATATATATACTTATATATATTATACTAAATATACTATAATATATATAATAATTTACTATATATATTATATACTATATTATTATATATATATATTATATATTATATTATATATAATATATATTATATATTAATATATTATATATATATAATATATTACTATATATATATATATATTTATATATATTAAATATATATAATATATTTATATACATATTATATATATAATATATATATATATTATATATATATATTATATATATATAATATAACTATATATATATATATACTATTATATATATAATTTCACTAATATTAACTATATATATATATATATATAATATCTATATATTGAATGAGCGCATTAGAGAGTTCTGTGGGTGTGAAAGAAAGGAGTAAATGGAGAATAAATGAAAGTACATTGAAACGGTTTGGTCATGTGGAAAGGCATGGATGGACTCTCGGTTGTTAAGCAGATGTATAGTTGGTGAGTGTGCCGAATGACCGGGCTTGAAGACCGAGACAAAAGTTGATTGAGTCCAGCTAAAGGATATGCTTGGTGAGTGAGAGAATGTGGTTTTGCAGGGGCGCAGAAAGAAAGCTGCATAATAGGAGTGAATGGACGGGCGATTTGTGAGCGGGGGTATAGTTGTACAAACCTGGCTCTAAGTGGCATGAGCCCTACTTGACGAGATGCCATAGTGAGAGTCCATCGCGGTTCGTGAAGCTCTAGGGTGATTTTTCTGGAACTGCGACGACGTTTTCACTAAGCGGTATAAAGGGGGGCGGTAAGGCTGGACTTACTTTTCGACTTGTGTCCATACTTCTCTACTACTTTTCCTTTTCCAGACTGCATTATCGGATCTTTATGCCATGTTTTTGGAGAGTGGTGGGTTAGGATGATGATGATGATGATGTGATGATAATGATGATGATGATGATGGATGATAATATATATATAGTATATAAATATAATATATATATATATATATACTAATATATATATATATTATATATATAGATATATATATATATATTATATTATATATAATATATACTATATATATATCATATATTAATATAATATATATATATATATATATATATATAATATTATATATATATAGATATATATATATATATATATTATATATATATATTATATATATATATAATATTAAGTGATGCTAGGTAAGCATCCGCAATTCGCATCCGCATCCGCAGATTTTATAAAGATCCGGATCGTTGGCCATCCGCACCGCCGCTTTGCCATGCGGATGTTGCGCGGATGTTTATTGTCCAGATTTAATTAAAGAATTTTTATCAACTAAAAAATTACTTAAAGATGAATCGAAATTGGCAAACTTTTAAATGAGAGCATTGGTACTTCGACTCAACTTGATGTATGATGACTTCCATGATCTCGCCAGCATGAAATTCATAATAATTTGAGTAACAGAGTCAATGAGATTATGATCACAAAAGAATCAGGCCTTCCACAGCTTCTTCTCGACTTATAATACATTAATCCTACCTAAGAAACATTTTCGAACCATCTTCAATGAAATGATGACCGGTTAAAAAGAATTGAACAAAATGTTAATCAAAACTAGAGCTAGAACAACGTTTTGGTTTTGTGGAAAATTAATGACCTTCAAAACTATTGTCTACCTTATCTTAGATCCCCGTTATAATGGCAAGTTTTTTGTAACCACACATATTATGTAACACATGTTAACTTCGTCACTTTGATGTGCAGCTTGAAAAAACTTTCAATCCGAACAGTCTATTAATTTCGCCACCCATTAAAAGGAAAAAAACAAGATCTACAGAACCAACACCTCTAGAAGTAAAATCCATAACAGATTCACGTATATCTCTACGAGTCCAGTAGTTGCATGAATAAACACGCATTACCAAAAAAATGTCAGTGCAAATGATTCGAAAACTATCACGAAAACGACCAAATACAAATGTATTGATCCCTATTAGTGGCTAGAAAGTTAAGCAAAAATGTATTACCCACGCTATGAGTAAAACTTGAAGGAAAATACGTGGAATGCTCCCCAACATAGTCCGTACCAAGTGAGGAGAGTATTTTGCAAATGTGTGTGCTAATTACTATATAAAAAGAATAAACAGACTCATCCAGCAGACAAAGGCCAGAAAAATCTGAGGTTTCTCAAGCACACACCTTCCTATATTTGATCTTTCAATACTAGGCAAAAAAGTATATTTAATCCATTGCTAAAATCTCTTTTTTAAGGTCGGAGGTTGGGGAAAGAGGTTGGTGGGTGCATTTGAGTTGGGTCCGTCCAGCACTCCCGGTAACAATTATATTAATAGATTGTGGCCTAAACTCGAATATGCATCTAGGCATTTATATTATATATACTAAGTAAATAATATACTATATTATATATATTATATACTATATATATTACAATATATATATACTTATAATATATATATATTATATATATATATATATATATATATATATATATATACTATATATATAATATATATATATATAATAATATATATATATATTATATATATATATATATATAATATTATATATATATATATATACTATAAATACTATATTATATATATACACTATATATATATATATACCCTATATATATATATATATATATATATTCATAATATATATATATATATGATATACTTATATTAATATATATATACTATACATCAATATAATATAAATATATATAATTATATATAATATATATATATATATTATATATATATATATAATTACTACTATAATATATTACTACTTATATATATAATTATATATATATCAAACATCGCATCCGCATCCGCCACTCCGCGGATGTTAACAATCAACATCCGCACCGCATCCGCATCCGCATCCGCGAAAAAAATGACTTTACCTGCATCACTAATATATTATATATATTATATATATATATATATACTATATATATATATATATATTATATATATAATATATATATATATATATAATATACTATTATATATATATTATTATATATACATACTATTATATATGCGAGTTATAAGCAGTGATCGCTAGTGGCAAAATATTTACCAGTGGAGGGCCTTATTGATGAAATTTGAAGGAATCAATTAGAAGATAAAATTTCATGTTAATGCCCAGTATGGATAAATTTACAAGTTTTTAATATATATTTTCTTGAGCTTTCGTTTCTAAGCTGGAACCTCCTTCAGAAGTAGTATTGTTATAAATATTCATAAAATATACATAAAAAAAGAAATTTATATATTCATATAAATAATATCACTCTGAAGGAGGTTCCAGCTACTAGGAAACGAAAGCCTCAAGAAAAATATATATTAAATAATTGTAAATTTACATAATTTCTCTTACTTCAACCTTTATATCTTCTAATTGATTCCTTCAAATTTCATCAATAAGGCCCTCCTACTGGTATAATGGATTGTGGCTCTTCTATATATAATATATATATACTATATATATATTATAATATATATTATATATATATATATATAATATATATAATATAATATATCATATATATATATATATATAAATATATATATATATATACTTTATATAGTATATTATATATATATATAACGATTATATATATATATATATATATACTATATATATATATATATTCTATAACTTATACTATATATATAATATATATATATAGAATATATATATATAAAAGAAAGCCAGGAGGCAAATAACTAGATTTTACCTGTCACACAGTAGATGGAATCTTGTTTCCCTTGTACTTAGAAAGTTATTTAGTAAACTGGTCAATTCTAGCAACTATTGACCTTGATGCAAGTATAAAGTCAAAAAATTGTTGACATGAATTTAAAATGTCCAGTGCCGACAACGATTGCATAAACAGTCTTAGTGTCTGTGGATTATCCTTAACCAGCACACGAAAGCAATTGACTGGCAAAATTCAGTGAAGCTCTTCATAATTAGAAACAAACAGGTTACCTGAGGTCTCAGTGCCAGCTTTAACTCGTATTCAGGCTACAACAAGATTTCGAAAAGTATAGAAGACTGGTTCATCAGGCCGTAACAAAGTATCATATGGTGACATATTCTTTTGACACAAGGTATCAAACAGCCAGAACTTTCAGAAATCGAATATGAAGAGCAAGTTGACTTATGATGGACAAATGAATATTTCTGTATTGTCGCCTGTTTTTCATTTATTTGAGCAGCAAAAATCTCTCCCTTTTGATAATAGTATTTATTTGATGACATTTCTTTTTCTCACAATATCTCTCATCATTTTACGGTACGAAACACTCAAAGGAAAATTCTAGGAACATCCGTTATAAAATAATCAGCTTCCTATCAGCTTCTTCATCAAATGCAAGTTGAAAGAGTGTTTTCTACATTTGGGTTTATATGCACAGCTTCAGAAATAGACTTTGAAACAGTTAAAGCGGGAAATTATCTTTCTGCACAAAATTATTTAACATGGTTGAAATTAAAAAATCTGAATGAAATATAAATGATGAAGGAACTGAGAATAGTAACATTTAACATATAGTATATATATATATATATATATATTATATACTTATTATATATATATATACTATATATTATTTTGTATACTATTATATATTATATATATTATATATATATACGTAATATACGCGGTATATATATATTTATATATATTATTATACTATATATATATAATATATATTATATATATATTATATAGATACTATATATATATATATATATATAAATATATACTATATATAATATATATTATATACTATTATATATAATATATATATATATCTATATATATATATATATATATTAATATTATATTAACTATATATAATATATATATATTATATCATACTGTGATACTATATATATATCGTATTATATATATATATATATACATATATATATATATTTATATATTATATATATATATATCAATATATAATATGACTTATATACCAGCTAATATTAACTTATATATATACTATATATATATATATATATATATAATATATTATATATATATATCATATACTATATATATATAATATAAATTAAATGCGACTAAGTATAACTGTGTTCTCAAATAATTTAGTGATTGGAAGGATTGGTAATAATTTTACTTTAGGGACAAGAAAAATATTAAAAATTTGATTTGTATAAAAAGAACTTACTTTTATATAATGTTTCAAGCAGCAAATTGAAATTTTCCCAATTCCTTTTATTTAATTTGTTAGTTTATTATATTATATATAATCATATTATATATATACATAAATATTTATATATAATCTTACTATATATATATATATAATATATATATTATAGTATATATATAATATATATAATATATATATTATATATATAGATATATAGTAGACTGGGTCATATTTTTTTTAATGCGCTCACGTATGTAGCTATGAGAAGCGGCCAGTCCTACGTGAAATACAAGATTATTATATTTGGAATCAGCCGGAAATTCAGGATGGGACTTTAATTTTTTTTATTTTTTTTTTTGAAGTTAAAATTTTTTTCTATTTAACTACAACTGATATACCCTAGGGTAAACCTGCAAAGATGGAGGATCGGGCGTCTTCTCGGCTTCCCGGTGACCGACGGGGGGGACTAAATCCCCCCCTCCGGGGATGGTCTCGGGAACCCCCGCTTTGGTATTTGGGTTCGCGGGGGTTCCTCCGACCGTCCCCTCCGGGGTATGAAACGTCCCCCTCTGTCCCGGTCGCTCGAGCCCGAAGATTTGGTGAGGAGTGAGTGTGGTGTGGTTTTTTTTTGTTGGAAAATTTTAAGTTTTTTTTAGGGGCTTCAGAGCCGTACGGGGACAGAGGGGATGTTCTATACGCCGGGGGGGATCGGTCGGGAGAACCGCCCGGGCGACGACCCATGAAGACCAAGAGCGGGGTGTGGTTCCGGAGACCATCCCCGGCGGGGGGGGATTAAGTCCACCCCCGTTCGTCCACCGGGAGGCGAGAGACCCGACTCCTGCCATCTTTGCGGTTTCCCATAGATATTCTTTAGTTAAAAAAAAAAAAAAATTTACTTAAAAACAAAAAAAAAAAAAAAAAAAAAAAAAAAAAGTTAAATCCCATCCTTAGAATTTGCGGCTTTCCAAATATATAATTTGTCTTTACCTGTAGAACTGCGCTTCTCTAGCTAATACGCGTGAGCATAAAAAAATATGACCATCTACGTATATATATATATATATATATATATATATATATAGTATATAGTATAATATATTAATATATAATATATAATATCTAACTATACGATTAATTAATATATATCTTATCGATAAGTATCATAAATATATACATAATCATACTAGTAATATATCATAATAATTAATATATATATATACATATATATATTCACAAAAACATATACATAATATATATATATATATATATATCATATTATATATTTATATATACAATATATACTTATATATATATATATATACTCACTAATATATGATATTATTATATATATATATCATATATAATAAACTAAAACAAATTAAATAAAACGAAATTGAAGAATTAATTCAATTTGAAGCTGAAAAAAAATATAAAAAGTAAGTTCCTTTTATAAGCAAATCAAATTTTTAATTTTTCTGTTACCTAAAGAAATCAAATATTTTACCACCTTTCCGAAACTAAATTATTTTGAGAACACAGTTTACTTAAGGTCATTTCTACCTTAACAGACATAACAATAACCCTGCAATAATTATCATTCTTCATCATGATTAAAATTGGAACCACTGTGAAGAATTAATTAATAATTATTTTGAGAAGCGTGAACTTGCCATTTAAAATGACTAAATTTATCTAGTCTGAGCATTCTCAAAATATTCATTATTACATGTTAATTATTTAAACGCAGGTATTTAAACAGTACCTTATTAAATAAAAATCTACATACAAGAATATATAAAAATCATGAAAAAAACAAAAACATACAAAAAACAAAAGGTTTAATTATTATTTTTTTTAAAACCAATGGTCTTTGTTTAATATATATATATATATATATATATATATATATATATAATATATATAGTATATTATATATATAGTATATATATATATTATCTATATATATATAATATATATATATATATAATATTATATTGATATATATATATATATATATATTATATATAATATATATATATAATAATTTAAAAATTTTATTATAATTATATATAATATATTATATATATATATTATATATAATAGTATATATATATAATAACATATACTATATATATATATATATATATATACTATATATAATATATATATATATATATATATATATATACTATATATATATACATCATATATATATATATATATAGCTATTATATTAATATATCAGGCGGCGGTCGTCCTTGAAGCCATTGAGCATCATTTTTTACGTTTTTACACACCCACACACACACACACCACATATACAACTAGTAAATTATAATTGATATTTTTCATATAATATTATATATATATATATATATATACATCATATATATATATATATTATATATATTTATATATATTTACTAGTGTTTGTGTGTGTGTGTGTGGGTTGTGTGTGTAGGTGTGTCGTGTTGTGTGTTGGTTGTGTGTGTGTGTGTGTGTGTCTTATGTTGTGTGTGTGTGTTAGTGTCGTGTGTGTGTGACGTGCGGTGTGTTTTCAAAAACAGAGAGCCATTGATGACGTAACAGCGCATTAAGTCTAGAAAAATTAAAAAATTTTAGCAAATTTTTTAAAAAGTTATGTAACTTACTTTTACACTTTTATTTTACACTTTGATTTTACAATTTAATCAATCACTTATTATTAAGAATATATACTTAAAATCGATCGAAAGCATTGCTAACCCATGGTGTTTCTAAGAAAGGTTTAATACCCTGTGTTTTAAAGTTTAGAAAAAAATAGCATCACTCCGGGACCGTTCTGTCATTCGGAAATGGTATTAAAAAATTTTAATGAGTTTCACACTGTTCACTAAAAGTGGCTCCAAGTGATTTCAGTAATGACCAGCAAATAGAAGCTTATGGCTCCAGACATAGCTAACGAAATTTCTTCTAGGTTATATATAAGATAGTTTGTTTAAGTTTGTCGTATGTCAAGAAAGTTACACTTTACAGGTTTTCATTTACTTTTTTCTCAGAAAAGATGGGATCATACTGAGGAAACATTTCCGGCAGAAATAACTTGGCAACAATTAAATGTCGTGAGAAATGAAAATCTATCTTTTATCTGACAAATAATTACGTCACATATTCTCTTTAGCCTCTCGATTTAATTCGGAGACTAAACCGTTTTTCTTCGGCTCTCAAAAATTGCTTGTCTCCTGGGACTCTTCCCTTATTAAAAGAATTTTCCATTCATAAATTTATCAAATGAACATTCTGATACTTGAGGGGATCAGTTTGACCTTTTGGTTGCAAGGGCCGGCCCATAAACAAAAAATTCTTACTATTTTATGAAAAAGAAGATGCCAGATTTTGAAAATTATTTACCCTCAATAATTTTATTGTGCTTACGCAAGGTTAATTGTATTTACGTCTTGAAATTCATCCCCATTAAATTTTAATATTAAAACATTCTTTTACTTCGTCAATCATTCAAAAACTGATTCACAGCTCTTGATGAAAGTTCACCCTGGTTGAGATGAGCGAGGAGCAAGATTTTGAAGATTTCTATGCCTTCCACATCATTTTTCAAAGCTTTATGTAAAGCAAAAAATACATATTACAATAAAACCAACACTAAAACACCTTTATAAATCTTTTCTCCCTTACCTACACCAAAACATCTAACTCCTGTTACAAAAAAATCTTAACCAACACCATCAATATCCATACCTCCATACCTCCCTTTTAAGTACATTCTCAAACCTCAAACACACACCTTTTAATCCTCTACTTTACAATGCATTTACAAGACTCCTCTGCCTATAAACTGTTAATAGTCTATTATTGGAGAAGAAAACTCATGACTTCCACTCGCAGACAATATTTAACAACCACAATCATGATTCTTACAGACAACCGCACTTCTGCCTCACATACATGAGCACACACACACCCTCAACCACAAACACCCCAAACATAGATATCATACCATGACACCTATCAATCATTAACAACTACTAAGAAAAACTCTCACCTTAGAAAGAAACTTACCGAATCCATTTTCTGTATAAACAACACAAAAAATTTTATTAACATACAAAAAAACGAGCTCCTAATTTATCCCATCTAAAAACAATCTTAAACTCCACACCATTTTTTAAGAAATTAATCCCAAAAACTTTCTAATATTAACTTGATTTTGTGCATTCTGCTTATATTCAATTAGGTTAATTTTTAGATTTCATAATTTTAGTTCTTTAAGTAACACATCTGACAGAGGGCCTCCTTAGGCTGAAAGCTAATGTGGAATAGACGTCTACTAAATATAAATTAGCTACAATATTTTAAAAATTTAAAAGATTTATGAATCCTTTCTTTAGTTATAGTTTAACCTTAAAGGCATTTCACAGTATAAATATTTATAAAGCGTCTCAAGCTTTACCTTTAAATATTTATATAGTACTAGACTTAGTATATATATATATATATATATATATATACTATTATATATATAATAATATATTATTATTATATATATATATTATAATATATATATATATATAACTTATTATAATATATATATATATATACTTTATATATTATAATATATTATTTCAGTTTTGATAAATTATATTTTAAGCAAACTTTGAATTCAACCAAAGTAAGGGATTAAGTTTATGCATATTTTAAGACGAAATTATATGGTTTTATTTCTTCCTAGCCTTTACATAATAAAATTAAAAATTAATAGTTATTAATAATAAAGTATTTAATTAATCATTCTTCTCTAGGTAACAGGTGCGAATGGAATAAGAAGTGAATCTTTTCATTTTGAGAAATATTTTAAATTATCTTATATATTATATTTAATTATCTTATATAATATAATATAATTATCTTATATAACTAACAACAGTAGAGGAGAATGGTATTCAATAATTATGTTTTATAAATAAATTCATTATTTCAAAGAATAACTTATAAATTAGCTAAAATAAATGCTAAAATAAATACTAAATAAATACTAAATAAATACTAAATAAATACTAACTTGAAAATATAAGGAACAGATAATTAAAAGTAACAATGAATTTAAATATTTTTTATTTTTGTATCAAAGATATTAATATTTTTACAATCTTTTATGAAGAATGTGTGTTTTTTATTCAATCGGTTCGTATGGGATTGTAAATGAATGAAAATTGTAAAGGATACCAAAAATCGTCAGATGGGGCAGCCTAAATCCGTTAATGACTACAACAATATATATTTTTGAGTATTCAAACTTTTAATATGAAATAATTTATTGTGGTACAACCAGTCATCATGCACTTTGTTCTTAAAGGTGCTTGTAATCATTTAAAATTTTTGAATTTAAAAACTAAATATATTTTATTATCAGAGGCTGGGGGAACTGGTAATAAAATACATTTTAAGCCTTTAAATTCCTAACGTTGCCGACGTAAAATTAAGTGTTTATATAAAAATCTATCATTAAAATTAATAAGCTTATTAAAAGTTTGTAAAATTGCTAAACCAAGGTAAATATTTACTAAAAATTTTGAGAAAAAAATAATAATATGTAATGAAGAAGCGACCTTAAAATATATGATATAACTTTTGTTTAATTAAGAATTAAAAAATAAAAATCAAATTAAGCATTAGTTCTATTTATGATAAATATGAGAATAATTAAAACGCTTAGTAATTACCCTATGAAAATCAAAAAGAAAAAATCTGAAGAAATTCGAAGTATTGTTTATTTAAATATAATACAGATACATCATATTTCATATCAAATATAATAGATTGTCTGTTGAGCTTCCCAGTTTTGATCACTTTTATATTTTTATTTAATGATTATCTTAATATGATTTAATTTTGATGTATTTAATAATAATATAGAATAAATTATAAAAAATATAAGTGAGAGAAATGTGAAGATATTAAATAATAGAAAGGAGAAAGCAACTAGAAGAGATTTAAAGTAACTTTTTATTCGAAATATTTTCTATCAACATTAAAACCATAATCTCTGGCGAAATTTTCGTAACCTCTAATGGAGCCTCGGACATTGTGCAGGATGTTCTGTGTGACAATATCTGGTTGGCTTTTGCGGACAACACTGCTGTCAATTCCTCTCTCAGCAAAAGCCTTGCGACGGGGAATAATATCAGATGCACCTATGATATAAAAATAAAAATTAGTATTTGAGTGTCTATGTACATTGCACTATTTATAGTACGGTGACTTTTTCCAATGATTTCACCAAAAAATGATTCTGCAAATACTCAAATTTATTACGCCAAACAAAATTTGAGAGATATGAAAGAAAATTAGTACTTGAGGGTCTATGTACATTGCACTATTTATAATAGTACGGTGACTTTTTCCAATGATTTCACCAAAAATGATTCTGTCAATACTCAAATTTATTACGCAAAACAAAATTTGAGAGATACGAAAGGAAATTAGTATTTGAGGGTCTATGTATATTGCACTATTTAAAGTACGGTTACTTTTTCTCAAATTTATTACGGAAAGCAAAATTTGAGAGATATGAAAGGAAATAAATATTGAGGGTCTAAGTATACATTACTCTACTCGTATTTATTTTTTTTTAATACTTCCACCAAAAATAATTCTGTTAATACTCAAATTTATGCCAAGCAAAATTTGAGTAGTGATATACAAAATAAATAGATTGCCCATGGTCAATGTATTTTAACAAATTTTCCAATAAAAATTTGATTCTTCCACCAAATATGAATCTCTTAATACTCGAATTTTATGGCAAAGGCAAATTTTAAAGATTTAAAGGAATTAGTATTTTGAGGCGCTTTAAGCTATATCTATAATTAAGTTTTTTTTTAAGTGTCGTCCATGAAAGGCTAATAATCATGACATGATTAATTCAAAGTAAATTTAAACCTCTACAGCAAACAAACCGGAATGTTAATAACTAATTATAATAATAATAATAATAATAATACATAATAATATAATAATAAAATAATAATAATAATTAATAATAATTAATAATAATTAATAATAATACATAATAATAATAATGATAATAATAATAATCACATAATATTATTAATACATAATATCAATAATAATAATAATAATAATCAATACATAATAATAATAATAATAATAATATTTAATAATAAATAATAATAATCAATTAATTAATAATAATAATAATCAAAAATAATAAATAATAATAATAATAATAATAATGAATAATAATAATAATAATAAATAATAATACATAATATAATAATATAAATAATAATTAATAATAAAATAATAATGAGAAATCAATAACTAACAATAATAATAATAAATTTAATAATATAATTTAATAATAATTGAATAACCATAATAATAATAATACATAATAATAAATAATAATAATAAAATAATAATAATAATAATAACATAATAATAATAATAATAATAATAATAATAATAATAATAATAATAATAATAATAATTAATATTTATAGTAGCTTTATTTAACGATGTCATTATTAACTGATTAATTACAAATTTTCACATTTAGTGCGATATAACAATGAAAATTAGTATTTGAGAATTTGTATATATATTTTTATTTTAATAGTTTTCTTTAATTTATTCACCAAAAACCTATATATATATTATACTATATATAATATTATAGATATAGGATATATATATATATACTATATATAACTATATATATTTTGATTATATATTACTATATATACTATATATATACTATATATACTATATATGACTAATTTATTTATTTATTTAATTCTATTTATTTATTTATTGACCCTGGTCCCCCAGCCACACCTCCACCGGGTGGAGCCATAGATCTCCTACTTAGAATTAGGTGTTCTACTGTTTCAGCCTCTGTTAAGCATCTGCGGCAGAGTAGTGAGATAACATCTTATAGTCGAAACCTGTGTCTGTACTCCTGGAGATCCGGGTGATGCCCGTATCTCAATCTAGAGAGTAAGTACTGAATGTTAAGAGCACTGATGTTTATTGCAATTTGCTTGCTTGGGATATACTTATTATAACCGTAATTTTAGAATTAATATATTTAATGTAATTTTGAATGTTTTAAAAATATGTTTTTGAGAGATTTGAAATATTATTTGGAGATAGAGGAATAGTAAGGCCTATTGGTTAATTAGGAGGAGAATTCAGAGTTGAAATAGTATTTAAAAATGGACGTAGTTTTATGCTAAATATAGTACGATTGGGAGGTTTATGTAATTCT
This sequence comes from Trachelipus rathkii, assembly GCA_015478945.1. Classification (NCBI taxonomy): domain Eukaryota; kingdom Metazoa; phylum Arthropoda; class Malacostraca; order Isopoda; family Trachelipodidae; genus Trachelipus; species Trachelipus rathkii. The sequence continues at coordinate 607 of JABUQX010056980.1, read as the reverse complement.
TAAGTTAGAAAACAAAATAAAAGATACATAAAATGCTAGTGTATATGATGTAGGAAATTAAAGAATAAAACGGGGCATCGAGCGTAAGCACAAGTGACAAAAACGATAACGGTTTAAATTATTACGAATTTAAAGCAGCGAAATCGTTTAAGCGACAGTTTCATTCAAATATCTGAACATATTTTCGTTTACTCAAAATAAGTTACGTTTCTTAATTAAACCGACAAAAATGACGTCAATTGGAAAGAAAGAAATTGTAAAATTAGATTACATGTCGTTTGATAAGAATGAAACAAAACACGAAATAATTATTCCTGAAATAGAGAATTCAGATAGGACATTTATCTTTTATCTTTGACCAATGATACCCATAGATTGATTCCGAAGGAGATTTAATCTAGAGACAAATGATAAGGTAGAAAGTAGAAGGTGTCAGAGTAGTTAAAATGAGTGTTTCGGGTTTTCTGTTTAGGTGGATAATGGTTATATAATAGAGTTGGCTTGCTGGTGTTGGGTAGTGATTGGTGTCTGATCCAGTAAGTGATCAAGTTATGGATGAATTTGTTGGCCAATAGACTACATGGCTCTTATTCCTGGCTTGTGTTTT
>JABUQX010056979.1:20000-21541 GCA_015478945.1 Trachelipus rathkii | reverse complement strand
CCACTTCTTCCATCACCTCCTTCCTACTTACACTCTGCATCATCCGTCCCTTTTTATCCAACATATATCCTAATATTATATTCACACACTTGGTCCAGCTGCTCACCATCTAACATAACTTCACACCGAGAACTGTCCTAACTCACAACCATAACCTTACTCTTTATCTACGATTTACTTTCAAACCCCTCCTTTTACACACCCTTGCCAAATCTCTCTACCATCCTCTCATACCTCTATCAGTCCTCTCAAACTCTCTTTCAGATTCACCGCACAAAACCAAATCATCCCCATATAATAGGTAGAAGCACCATCCATCTCTTCCATCTCCATCATTCTAACACCGGTCTCCTGCCCACCCCCACTTATTTCTTTTCCAGAACCCCCATCCTTATTCAAATTGAATAACCAAGGAGACATTACACAATACACATTCCTGTCTCACTCCGCTATCAATATTAAACCAATCACTTTTCGACACCCATTTATTCTTACACACCATTCACTATCGTCATACATACTTTTTTGATTTCCATAAATATAATATATATATATATATATATATATATATATATATATATATAGTATATAATATAATATAATATATTATATATTATATATATATATATATAATAATATATATATAAATATAATTATATTATATATATATATATATATATATAATATAATATATGCATATATATATTATATATATGCAGGAGATACCTCAGAATCCTAATTACTGCCCATTTGCAAACACGGTTCATATAACATCCTAAATTTCCTTAACATCCCTTTCAAAATTTGCAAAACGTGCTGGCTTTCTCTTACGACGAAGGGTACACACCTTGGCTATTCCCCGGCTCAAATCATTTGCTTGGCTGCTGACTTCTCTCTCAATTCTAGCCATCCTGCTGCCTGCGTTAAAAGAGCATTATTTCCTGTCTCATTCCGCAGTTCATGATGAATTTACTCCAGTGTTTACTGACGGCTCCAAAACAAGGGACGGTGTGGAGCATCTGCTGTCTTTTCTGACCGCAACCTCTCCCATACCCTCCCCTCTCGTGCTTCAATTTTTACGGCAGAATTAATGGCTATCATGATTGCCCTTTCTCGAATTCTAATCCTTAACCAAGATCACTCTTATGTCATATATTCAGAATTCGTTCAGCGTGCCTACAAGGCGCTTAAAACCCCTATTCTAAAAACACAATGGTTATCCGTTCTGTACAACAATTTCTTCGGGCTGCTCTTCCCGATAAGAAACATTATTTTTATTGTTGGACCCCCTCTCATGTAGGGTAACTGGCAATGAAATCGCTGACAAGAGAGGCCAAAATAGGTCACTCCTCTTTTCGAGTGTTCCAGGTTTTTTTTTTTTTTTTTTTTTTTTTTTTTTTTTTTTTTTTTTTTTGTTTTTTTTGGGTTTTTTTTTTTACTGAGATAAACACCACCGCTCACGGGCAGGGCCCTAATCAAGGAGGGGGTGTACTCAATTAACGTCCGAGCAGGACGGAGCCAAGCCTAGGAGAGAATAGCTC
>JABUQX010056979.1:12500-17500 GCA_015478945.1 Trachelipus rathkii | reverse complement strand
CTCTCCATTATCCGTTCCCTTCTCATCCAACAGCATACCCCTAAATATTTAAACTCAGACACTTGCTCCAGCTGCTCACCATTCTAAACATAACTTCACACTGCAGACTGTCCTCACTCAACAACCATAACCTTACCTCTTACTTACGTTTACTTTCAAACCCCCACCTTTTACATACCCTGCCAATCTGCTCTTAACCAATCCTCTCACTCTCTTCAGATTCGCCACACAGAACCAAATCATCCGCATATAATAGGTAGGGCACCCTCCACTCCTCTCCATTCTCCATCATTCTAACACATTTCCTGCCATCGCCACCTCGAATTCTTTCATAAACCCCATCCATATACAATTGAATAACCAAGGAGAATAACACAACCCTGTCTCACTCCGCTATTAATCCTAACAAATCACCATTGACACCATTTAATCTTTACACACGCCTTCACTATCGTCAACATACTTTTGATTCCATTCAGAAGCCTACCACTACACCATATATTTCACAAATACCTGCCATAAAGCTTCCCTATTAACTCTATCATACGGCTGTTTTTAAATCCATTAAACCTAAATATAATTATTATTCTTCTCCCTATTTTTTTTTTTTTCTTCCCAAATCATTTGTTCAATGTAAAAATTTGATCCCACACATCCCTACCACTCCTAAACGCACCTTGTTTCTTCACCAATCCAGTCCCTCAGTCACTCGACGCACTCTTTCGACCAAAAATACAAGCATTATTTCCCCTGCAACACTCAATAAAAAATTATTCCCCTATAATTTCTACAGTTTCCCGTTTTCTCCTTACCCTTATATGAAGGGTACTATTACCTCTCTCTCCAATCCCTTGGAACTGATACCTCCATAAACGCTTATTTAACACAATCTTCCAAATCCAACAATCAGCATCTCGCCTCCGCTCTTGATTCTTGATCATTTCACTTCATCTATACCTGCAGGATTTACCATTCTTCAACTTTCTCACTTACCCCAATTACACCTACCCTCCCTTACTAAATGCAAACCTAAAGTTGTGGTCTCTCTCCAAACAATACCTACTCCTTCTTGGCATCATCACAACCACACACATTCACTAACACCTCATCTTTACTGTTAATGTGCAGATGTTCGAAGTGTTCTTTCCACACTCCCTTCACATTCAATTTCATCAGTTCAACAGCACATCCCTATTGCATTATACTAAGCAATCCCCCTTATTCTCATTCATTAACCTTTCGCGTCTTCCTATTCCCTTGTATGTCCTCATTCATCCTCCTTCCAAACTGTTCATTTACCTCTTGTTTTCTCCTACATATATATATATATATATATATATATATATATAATATATATATATATAATATATATATATATATATATATATCATATATATATATATATATATATATATATATATATATATATATATATATATATCATGTCCCTTGCTTTCCCTTAACTGTGGGTAGGCTGCTCAAACATGCACCAGGAATCCGAGGCATGCATGAGCATTTCTATGATATAAATAAGTAGTAGCAGTTCCCAAACCCAGCTACCACTATAGAAAGAAACTGTGGTGGAGGGAGAAGATTGAAAAACATAGATAATAATTAATTAATTCAAAAAATTTGGAGAAAGGAGGAAGACTTACCGAAGATTACGTATGTGACAAGGTCACATAATTGTGTTGGGCCGGGAGGAATGCATAAATTTCCCTAGTATTGGTTCTTCACTATATTGCGTCTTAAGTTGCAACTTCCAAGACCATAACACCATAACAAGAATCAATAGCCCCCCCTGGGGAGTTTATTTATTTATTTATTTTCATTCATTCATTTATTTACCTTTTCATGCTTTTATTTAATTGTCTTGAAGAAATTCTAGTTAGTGCTCATAGCTGATTCCTTAGCCATTCAATATTTATCAGAACTTATTCCCCCCACCCCTTCCACTCTCTATAATTTAAACGAAAATTAAAACAACTTTATATTTAAAAAAATATCTGCAAAATTTGTTTATTTACACTGTTTTCTCTTCGTGTTGATTATTAATTTGCTTTTGTTTAAAATTGAAGAAAGAGGCGAAAAATTTTATGCACATTTTTATATTTTAGGGATTTGGAACTCACGTTTCACCCTTCACCGAAATTAGGGACATAGGAGGGCTTCTGAATCAAGCAGGATTCACCTTGTTGACTATTGTAAGTATTTAAGGACTAACTATTCTGTTCCTTGGATCTTGAACAATTGGAATACTTTAATAAATATTAAATATTTTGTTGCGTTAATGTGAATATAATTGCCTTCAGGATACAGACGAAGTTACTATTCGATATCCTACATTATTCGAACTAATGTGGGATTTAAAGGGAATGGGAGAGAATAATGCTTCTCTTAACAGGAAACTTCACCTTCCTCGAGATACAATGATGGCTGCCGCAGCTATTTATCAAGGTATGTCAAGTTTTAATTTTATTCTTGATTTTTTTAAACAAGTTTTTAATGGTGGGATTAATATTTTTTTTTTTTTAACATTTTCAGAAATGTATGGAACTGAAGATACTATCCCCGCAACGTTCCAAATAATTTATATGATAGGATGGAAACCTGATCCTAAAGGGGTAAGTTTGACAGTTTATTTATGATTGATATCTTAGCTTGTAAGGATAATTATTGTTTTCGACAACTACAGAATCTCATTTGGGGTTTTGGGAATTCATTGTATTTGTCACCATATTTTAGAAGTTATTCTAAAAACACTTTTTGGTTTGTAAAATGAACACAACCACTGGCCAGAAATTTAATTTAGCCCATCAATGGATTTTGCTTATAATTTTAATACAGAAAATCACACGAACCTTAATTCAGGAAGGTCTAAGAGAGGAAAGGGACTGCTGCCTTAATGTGATGGAAATAAGTGAAACAAGTAGAAGGAAAGCATTTAAAAAATATTTTTAATATTTTACTTGAAAATAAGAGGCAGGTAGAGAATAAATATATAATTATATATGATCCAACGAAGAACGTCTCGATGAGGGAGGTTATTTATGGCATATCGTTGAAGTTTCAAAACCTTTTAAATCACATACTTATACCTCTTAGGATCAGAAGCACGGTTTTTAAGATTCATGATGGAGGAGTGTTAATAAAAAAAATTGAGAATAGGATATTTCAAGATCGAAGAGCTTGAATGGAATAAAAGTGGAGTTGGAAAATGGGTTCAAACTTTGTATACTTTTAAATTTAAAGAGTGGAGATAGTAATTATATCTAGACCTTAGAATAAGAAGAGTTGAAAGAGAAAGTTATAGATTTCATATTATTATTATTATTATTATTATTATTATTATTATTATTATTATTATTATTATTATTATTAAAATAACTTCCTTTTAACGTGTTTTATCCCCTTCTCAGAGGGTAACACGGGGAGACTACAGGAAATCGAACTTTAAGGCCGGCTATGCCAAGCCTGTCGCCACCTCGTGTTCGTAGACGAGTTGTTGTTGTTATTATTATTATTATTATTATTATTATTATCATTATTATTATTATTATTATTATTATTATTATTATTATTATTATTATTATTATTATTATTATTATGGGATATCAGCTTGATTTGAAAATTAAGAGTATAGGGAGGAAGAGAGTTGTTTGAATTAGGAATGGGATTGTGACAGGGATGCGTCATGCATCAATGATTGTTCCTTTTATTCGTAGATTGATTAGTGAAAGAGATTAGTTGATTTGATAAACTACTTGAGCTGGTTCGACCCAAAAAATCTTGTTGAAGGACGAAGGAATATTACTTGTTGATGTATTAGTTGCAGAAATCAAAGGAGTGACTACATGTTATTAACGCATAATGAATGTGTTGAGAGAAAGAATCAAACACAGAAGTAAAGTAACAAAAGTAGGCTCATAAATTGATGTCAAGAATGCTCTTGGAGATGTGTGTGAGGTGGTGAATGATCAGTAAGATGATCGAGAGTTCCAGTTGGAAGGGTGAGTTTATTCATTAAATTCAGGAGGAATGGAGAGGACTATGGGCAATTTTATTGATAATTTCAAGTAGAGTAAAAGAGAAGTTAAGTTTGAGCGTTTCTTCATTCCATCTGTATTGTATGGGTGTGAAACATACTACTCTGATTGGAAAGTTTTAAGACGGGTGGCTCCACTGCTCAATAAGAGGGGCTTGGTTTGCGGGCTGGTGTTGTCCTTGAAACGTACTGAAAAGATCAGCGCGATTACTTTCCTCAGTACCGAGTTGCACCCTGGTGATTTAAGACGTTCTGATGTCTGGGAGGATTTTTTGATTTCTCAAAATGGCTGAAAAAAACGGAACAACGAGTTTGTTTAAAATTTTGTTTTAAAACCGAGAAATCAGCTTCAGAGACTTATGAACTCTTAAAAATAGCTTACGGAGATAAATGGCTGAGCTGGTCAAATTTTTTTACCTGGTTCAACAGGTTCAAAGATGGCCTCGAATTAGTCGAAGATGAACCCCTCTCCAGCCAGCCTTCCACTTCAACATCCAACGAAAACATTGTGAAAGTTCGCGATTTAGTGCGCTCTGATCGTAGACTAACAATTAGGGGGATGTCTGATGAACTGAATTTAAGTTTCTACTCGGTTCAGTCAATTTTAACTGAAGGATTGAAAATGCGTCGAATTCCGCGAAATTCATTCCAACATTGTTGTGAGGACAGCAGAAACCACAACGACTTGGTGTCCCAAGACCTGATTAATCGGGTCGAAAGTGACCCAGATTTGTTAAATAGGATTATTACAGGCGACGAATCATGGGTTTATGGGTATGACCCAGAAACAAAGGCACAATCATCGTATTGGAAGGGTCTAAATTCGCCACGACCGAAAAAAGCTTGATAAAGCCGGGTATTGTGCATCACGAATTTGCCCCTAGAGGGCAGATAGTCAACCAGGAATACTATAAAAGTGTCCTTCAGCGTTTGCGCGAAAAAGTGCTGAAGGAAA
>JABUQX010056979.1:0-2500 GCA_015478945.1 Trachelipus rathkii | reverse complement strand
ATATATATTAGAAATTCAGGGCATTTAGGTACACAGAAATATTTGAAATGCTGACACAACCACAACGTGAGCGCCAGCACAGTTGTTGTACATAAATGTATAGTATATCTATCCGATTCTTTTAGCTTATTGCAACTATCTTATAATTGGTGTGACTCTATATTTTAAAATCAGTTATGTACTCTACTTGACTTTAAATTTTGTACGATTATTAATAGCATCGCTCGCTGTTGATAATTCGTTAATGCACAATACACAAGTAGTCAAGTACATTTTATTTTATAACCAGTTTTATAACCTTTATTTTATAACCAGTTAAAAATAAACAACTTAAATTGGCTACAAACAAATGTCAAAATAAAAAAAATGTACGTCTTTTATAATAAAAATTCAATTACGTTTTTCCAAATTTTTGTGTGAAAAGTTTATACAAAATTGTTTTGTTTTGGGAGTCGAAAGGAGTCGTTTTTTTTGCTCGATCTCCGAATCCGACTCCCAACTTTTTTGGAAAAATCGACTCCCTACTTTCGATCCGACTCCTTACCCCTGAAAACGCTCGACTCCCGACTCCGACTCCGACTCCGATCCCCATCCCTGATATATATATATATATCATATATATATATTATACTATAATAAATTTATATATATTATATATATATATATATATAATATATATATATATATATATATATATATATATATATATATTTATATATATATATAATTTTAATATAATATATATATATTTTTTTCTTCATCTACCTTTTTCTCTCCAAGACTGGGGGTAAGGTGCGCTACATGCATCGGAAAAGAAAAGCAGTAGGAGAATATGACAAATGTCGAAAAGAAAGCCCAGCCTTACCGCCCTCTGTACACATTAATTAGCAAGAACTTCGTCGCCGTCATAAAATCCACACCTATAAGAGGCTTCATCGGGAACCCGGACACCCCACTAAATGGTAAAACGTCAATGTAAAGGGTTCATCCTTGGCCAGTTGGGTTCCCACAACCATAACCGCTATCACACAACTCCCCTTCCCCAACCATTCTCTCGCTATTAGCATTTTATTCTCGCTCGCCAAATCCATTTTCTCTCTTTCAGAACAATCAGTTTACTGACTCATCCACTTTTTCTTTTCGTCTTCCAGCCGGTCCGTTCCCTAACATATTTACACAATTCGCCACTATACATCCGTTAAAAACCAACCGACTATCAATTTTTCATGTCTTATCACATGACCAACCATCTCAACCTACTTACATTTATTCTCTCTCGTTTACGTCCTTTCCTTCACACACACAACTCTCTAAACGTTCATTCCTCATTTTATAATTCTTCTCACACTGTCTAGCACCGCGAGCCCCTAAGATGTCCATACTGAGCAGCATATGAACTTTAGATCTATACTTCTTATTCCAGAACATAGTCTCACTACATATACAATAACCAGGTACAACATACCCTCACAAACACTTGCAAGACTCTAGCACAACTCAAGACTTAGTCCTAACTATTATATATCTATATATTATATATATATATATATATATATATATAATATATATATATATATATATTATATATATATATAATATAATATAATATTATAATATATATATATATACCACCACTTATATAATTATATTATTATATATATATAAGTAATATATATTCTATTGTGGCGTCCTGGTGGAAGGGCGGGGCTGCGAACCACCACTGGAAGAGGTCCAAAGCACGCCCCAGATGCGAGTATCCCCGGGACGATAACGCCAACCTTTTATTCGTGAGCAATCGCTTCAACACTCTTCAAACAGCGAACATCCAAGGCATCCCTCTATTGGAGAAGTGGTTTTCTCAAGTCAACTCAACTTACTACTCATATTGGTGACGCACCACGAGTGAACATGGTGCCAATGGAGTGGCCAAAACGACGAAGCACCAACAAAGCAATTCCTGAACACCCCATCAATTCAAGTTTTCTCTTTCTGCGGCGCTGCTCTTTTCGGTCATCCGTAACGCTGTTACTGTCTTCTACTGCAGTGGCAGCACCAACTGCAATCTGTAAGAGTACAGAGTGGTCGAAGCCCCTTCTCAGTGGCTTTAATGTGTGCACACCTGGCTCTCATCTGACAGCTGACCAACGTCCTTCCCAGGTGGCGCAGGAAAGCCGGGGTGTCTCGCGGCATTGTCACTTGGGGGAGTTCTGTGGCGTCTGGTGGAAGGGGGGCTGCGACCACCACTGAAGAGTCCAAAGCAGCCCAGACACCCGGGACGAAAAAACGCCAATTTATATCGTGACAACGCTTCAAAACTCTTTTCACATGCTGAACTCAAAAGCATACCCTCATTGAAAAGGGAGTGCTTGGTTCTCTTATACGTTCTAACTCACTTACTACCTTTCAATAAAATATCAATATATAAGAGTGCGTCGAGTGACTGAAGAACTGATTTATTGGTGAAGAACAAGGTGGCGTTTAGGAGTGGTAAGAGGATGTG
>JABUQX010056978.1:0-22909 GCA_015478945.1 Trachelipus rathkii | reverse complement strand
CCTTCCTCCTCTCCTCCTCCTTCTCCTCCTCCTCCACCTCCTCCTGCTCTTCATCCTGCTGAGGTGGGCTCATGTAACACTCTTTTCACATATTCTCATTCCTCTCTCTAACCGCTTTTTTCACTACCGTCCTTTATCTTTCCCTATAGGGATTTCACCTAGAACCTTTAATTGCTGTTAGGTAGAATAGAAATCTCCTTCCACTGAGGCGGTCGGTCGTGGTCAGTGGATTGATAGTCAGCATTGTCATCTATATATATATTATATATATATATATAATAAATATAATATATATATATATATATATAATATATATATATATATATATATATATATATATATATATAATATATATATATAATATATAATATATATATATAGTATATATATATATATATAATATATATATATACTTATATAATATATATAATATATATATATATATTATTATATATATATATATATATATAATATTTATATATATATATATATATATATATATATATATATATATATATTATATATATATTTTATATATATTATATATATATTATATTATGAAAGTAGCTGTATTCCCTAATATTTTTTCTCACATGAAGATAATAAAATTTCATTGTATATTGTTTTTTTTTTTTTTTTTTTATCAAGAATTTTCTAACAATTTATACTAGACGATTTTTTATTAAAATGTTATAATAAAAAGAAAATAAATTACATTAATATTCGTGAAAGAATAAATGTATATAATTCGATGAAAAAAAATTATGTTTTTAACAAATCCCAATAATTTATTTTTCAAGTTATCCTCTTTGCTGACCTCTCGTATATATTTCAACACTTTGTTTTCTTCGTTTTTGTGGATAGACGCGGTAATTGAATTATTGAGTGAGAGTAAACATAAAATAGTCGTGGAAGAGCTCAGATCATAAAAATGCCGAATCTTACAAATGCACAAAGAGAAAAGGTAAAACCCAAGGGAGGAGAGCTTGGAGGAAAGCATGGTTTTTTGTGGTGTATATGTTTGGTGTGTTGCGTGTGGTTTCTCTGTTTGCCTATTATTTGACACTCTCGTGTGTCTAATAAATATTACCTTATTTGGATTATGTATTTATATATCAAATTATATATCATTTCTTTACGAATTATGCTATAAATATATAATTATATATATAATTATATATATATAAATATATAATCTTCTCCCCCGGTAAGTTCCCTTATAGAGGCTGAATAATATAAATACTACATTAATAGACTAAATATTACTCGGTAGTTGATTAATGTAATATATATAGTGGAATAAGTTTGATTATAATATAAGCCGAATAGTGGTGATTAATCATCAGATTTTTCCCTATTGCTGTTAGTGGTCTGTGAAAAGAGGTACGAAGAAGATTTTGAGACAAAGAATTCACTGAGTATAAATAATAGAATATGATGAACCTGGTGAAATCCCTAGAACACTATGTGGTATTCGTATAATTGTAATTAATATAATAGGTTGGGTAATAATTTTTTATTATTAAGTGTAAAATGGTTCGTTATAGAAATTATTACTATAAATATTGTTTTTCTCTATTGTTTTGTTTTGTCTAAAGTAATAACATAGCAAGTAGGTTATATAGTCATATAATAAAAGTATCCGACGATTAAGTATTATAGGTTAAAATAGTGAGATTAATATCTAGAGTAATTGGTTTCCTTTTTTTCGTTGTGTATATATAATATTAGTGGTGTTTAGTAGAATATATTACTATAAATTAGGTGTGCGTATAATCTTTATATGACTATCAACTACACTTGTGAGTGGTGTAAGTAGATATAAAAAGATGCTATAGTTAATCTATTGATACGTAATATAGCTGATTCACAACTTAATGAGGTATAAGTATTATTATTATATATGTATTTTTGGATAAACTCGAGGTGAGATGGAGCTAGGGTGAATAATTTAGTGCAGTCGGAGAAGACGGACCTTCATACTCGCGTTCTTCGATTAAAAAGCTTAGTGTGTGGAGAGAATTGCTCAAGGTCCTTCTGGGAAGGCTCAACCGTGGTTCTTATGGTTTTACGGTTAGGGTTAGCGCTTAGATATTACGCTTCTATCGAGTTAGAGTCTTTATATCTATCCAAGGCTAGGAGCCATGTGGTTGTTCGCAGTGAACTCATGCGTATCATATATAGCCCATCGAATATTCTCTACACTTGGTCGCAAGATCATCGAAATTAATGAATGATTGTGGGTACTACCCTCCGGTGTGGAGTATTATACGGTATAGGAGTGTTGAAGTGAAGGTAGAGGAGCAGAAAAAGCACGCATATATATTATGACCAGATATTTATTAATTGTAAATCGTGTATCGGAATGACACTATATTGAAAGGTTGCCTATGGTAGTATATATATTATGAAGAAAAATAAATAAATATAAATTACTAGGGCGATGTGTAGCACGAGAAGACTTGAATATTGTGATTTTTTAATTGATACTAACATTATATGGGTCGCATTACGTTACCTTGCTCAGTGTGAATGAGGAACTGTATTTACGATAGGCTGCTATAAAGGGGAATGATTTGTGAGGAGGATCTCCCTCCACGAATTAACAGCAATTGAAAAAAATAAAGCAGAATAAGTAGATCTCCATTCTGAGTTCTCTCAATGACGGATTGGGTGGAGAAAAAGAAGCGGTAGAAGGATTTTTATTAAAAGTTGTTGGGCAGACTAGTTTTAACATCAGAGCACTTAGATTATAGGTACTATTAATTTAGTAATAAAACGGTGGGAGAATATGTCCTTTTGCTATTTTTTATACGTGATGAACGATGAAACGATAATAACTCCTAATGAATAAGAACGGTAGAGACTCATCTTATATCTCAACAAAATGTAATAAGGAAACTAAACTAACTAATAAGGACATTCGATAACTCACTTTTGCGATATTGAGTACCTGAGGTAGAAAGATATCTTAACAATTCCGCACATGTAGGTTAATGACAATTCACCAATGGTGAGTGAAAGACCACGGATATATCTATAAAAAGCTGTGCCGCAACTCACTTATACTCCACAAGGGTACTATTTATAGTAAAAGTTAATGGATACATAGAAAATGGACCTTTCCTCTTGTGATTGTTCCAATTTAATTTAGGTGTCTTCCGTGATTACGTAATATATTACGAAGGCGAGACGCCAGTGAGCGACTAATGAATTCTCGGCATAAGGAACTCATATAAATAGCCAAAATAAACAGCCCGAGAAGTGACTAGGCAGCCACCAGAAAAAATTTCATTTTATGATAACCAATAAGGGCTAATGAAAGTAAAAGTATTGTAATTATCCAATAACATAACGAACATTCCGTGTGTGATTTTTATATAATCTAACCATATCCATTACCTTGGAACGATAATCTTAAGTATATTATACAACTCAGTGGGTTTGCGTTTTATGTTTGCAACCTCAACGACGCTCTCGTTGACAAATATGTGATCAAGAAAGGTAGTATTACGAATTCTAAGGTGAATATCGCACAATATGACAAAGAAAAGTATATAATTTCACCGGCCTAATAAAAAGCTATTTCAAAGCTACACCAAGGAAAAAAAAAATTTCAAAATTATTTCATCTCCTCCTCTTAAATGCTGCTGCACAGAGTGTGAAATACTTTGTTCATACATACCTTCCCAGTACTCATTATTTTCCAATTCACTTTTATTGTAGCCATTCGAGATTGGGAATCGTCTTCTTTTGGCAGTCCTGTTGTTCATAGCCTTGAAACAAAATACTTCTTTTGAATATGAGAAAAAAATAAATATTGAAACAATAAATAATAATATATATTAATGTCTAAGGTTGAAAGAAACTGATAATCACATCATATTCCTTTAGTACTAATGATAACGATAACTAATGATAATAAAACAGATTAGAAATAAAAATTATCTTTAAGAAAAAGAGAATAAATATAATTTATTATAAAATGATAATTAATTGAAAATAAAAAAGATAATATAATATAAAAAATAATAAGTAAATAGTAAATAATAATCGATATATGATATTCATAAATAATAAATCCTTAAAGAAGGATTATAATTAATTAATAAGTTATTCGTTTATATTATAATAATAAATATCATTATATTCATGAAGAGTAAAACTGTATTCAGTATTGTTCACTGACTGACATCTTAAATTCTCGAAATCAGCTCTCTCGAATTTAATATATAAAACTATGCTTTTAAACTCCCAGTTCTCACTTTATATTTAGCCTTTTTTGTTGAATATTGAGCTAATAGATATAATTAATGTTTATAAATAATTTATTTTAATCATAATAATATAATTATCCGTATATTAACTCTGACTCATATATTATTATTATATTATCTACTACAAATAACTGGAGAAGCCATTATGATTTTAGATCTCATAAAAACTATAATAGTATATATATCTATAATATTATTATTATTATCTAATACTATTACTACAAAATATATATTATAAATATATAATATACTATATATAATAATAATATATATACTATATATCTTATATAAACTCAATTTTTATATAGGGTAAAATAAAATTAAAACATAATTGTAATTCTGGGAAATATAATTTTCTTAGCCTTAGTTATTATATACTTTAATTAATAAAAATACAATATTATAATTAATAAAGAACATTAGTATTTTTTTTTTTTCTTCTCTTGGATCCTCAAAGGTATCATAAGTAGTAGTTGTCAGAGTTAAATAATGACGTAGGAGAATAGAATACTAAAATATCCATATATGATATGGTAACCCGATTTATGGAATGGTTCCGTATCTTGCCCTCGACTGACTCTGTACTGCAGTACTTGAATAATAAAATATTTAAAATATTTGGACAGAATCTTGATTCTCTCAAGATGCCGATAGACTCTGAACTTTGTAACGTATTGAATCTAAGATTATTTTGAGTAATAAAACTCATAATAATGTTATAAATTAAAACACATATGTAAAAAGTTATCTTCTTCTTCTCTTCCATTTTTCTCTCTCTATCTCTCTCTATAATAATTTATTTTTTAACAGTTTATTAGTTTATTATTAATACTTTGATATTGAATTTATTAATTTATTATCTTATATCAAATGGATTAAAGGATTCTCATTTTATTTAAAATTTAAATAAATTTATATTGGTTATTATTACTATATATTAATATATTTATATATTTAATATATTATATTTACTATAGGCTGGGTTAAAATACTCTGGGAGGGAATCTAGGGGTATCAATCCATCAAGATAAATTTAGATTAAGCGATATCATATATAAAAATTTTTTAATTGGATTACAACAAGTACTATTTCTATATTATTATAATAATTGGAATAATATATATAATAATTCATAATTAAATTATAATTAATAATAATAATAATAATTTATAACTTAATAATTAGTTTAATATTAAGTAAGGATTAAATAATAATAATGGAGGAAATATTTAAAAATAATAATTTGAATATTTTATAAATAAAATATACCAATATATAATTTCTAAAATTAATATTATTTAAATTATTAATAAATGAATATATTATATTATTATATATTTATATTATAATTATTAATTTAATATTATTATTATTTTTATAATTTATATGTAAAAATTTATTATAATAAAAAATTATTATAATAATTAATATATAATTATATATTTATTATTATTTAACTTATATTTATTAATTATTTATTTTATATTATATTATTATTTTATTAATATTTATTATTATGAAAAATTAAATGGTAGACTTAATAGGAAAAGTCATAAAAAATTCTTTGACGCTTAAATATTTCGGATGGTTTGAAAACCCCTGATTCCCCCTGTCTATAGGATTTTTTGTATAAATATTATATTTTATTATTATTTAATAGAATATTAATAATATATAAATACAATAATATTTTAATATATAATAGATACTTATATATATTATATATAAATAATAATATTAATATAATACTATAATAATACTTAATAATATTAATAAATAAGAAGCGCGCAGAGAAAGATCGGTTACCGAGAGATGAGAGAAAGAAGAAAGAGAGAGAAAAAATTAATATATAATATTAATATATTTTTTTCAAATAATAATTCGGGGTCATCGGGTCTATCGTCATCGGCATACAGGTCATCGTTTCAAAAAATTTACTATTAATCGTCATCTAACCACGCCTTTTCAGAATTCCAGTCATTCCGGTCCCGTTATTAATTTCATTTTTATTTAATTATCGTCCTCCGATCCTCAGTCTCATATTAAATTTATAAATAGAAATATAAATTAAAAATAAATAATTAAAAAAAATATAAATAATAAAATATAAAAAAAAAATATAAATAAAATAAAAAAATAAAAAAAAAATAAAAAATAATAAAAAATTAAATAAATATTAATAAATATTAAATAATAAAATTATATTATATATATTTCATAAAATAAATAATTTATTATATATTATATATAGTATATCTATATATATAATAATATATTTACTTATAAATTTATATATATTCTATACATTATTGTTTTATTACCCTATATATATTTTATTTTTTTTTTTTTTTTTTTTTTTTTTATGTTTTAATTTTTATTTATTTTATTTTTTATTTTTATTTTTTTTTTATATTATATTTTTTTTTTATTTATATTTTTTTTATTTATATTTTTTTTTTTTATATTTTTTAATTTTATTATTTTTTTTTTTTATTTTTTTTTTTTTTATTTTTATATTATTTATTATTTTTTTTTTTATTTTATTGTTTTTTTTTTTTTTTTATTTGTTATTTTTATTATTATTTTTTTTATTTTTTTTTATTTTTTTATTTTTTTACTTTTATTTATTTTTTATTTTTTTTATTTTTTTTATTTTATTTTATATATTTATTTATTTTTATATTTCTTATTTATATTTTTATTATTTTTTTATTTTTCTTATTTTTTAATTTTTATTTGCTCATATTTTTCTCTTTTTGTTATTTGTCTATCACAAGTGATATTTTAAATATTAATTTATTTTTTAATATTATTTTTCTTAATTTTTTAAATTGGAGTAAGGTACTATCATTTGCTCTTTTCTTTTTTTTCTTTCTGTTAACATTATATTACCTGCCTTTTAAAGTCTTCTCTTAATGTTTAATTCATGTTTACCATTTATTATAGGCCCATATTCATACATTTAAAATATTATTATTTAAATTTTAATTCATTTTTTATTTTTTATTGTTATATTAATTTTAATATATAATAATACTTATTATTTTTTTATTTATTTATTATGAATGTATTAGTATTATATATTTAATTCTTATTAAACTGTCATTATTATTATTTTATTATTTATTATTATTATTTTTATTATTTATTATATTATTATTATTATTATTAATTATTAAATTAATTAAGATTATTATTATTATTATTATTTATTACATTATATTATGTCAATTTATTTTTTTTATGTATGTTATTTATTTTTATTTATTGATTTATGTTGATTTATTGATTTTTGATTTATTGATTATGATATTATGGGATTTATTGGCGAATCAAACTCGCCAACAGTGTCTGTAATTATTTTTATATCTTTCACGTTATTTAAATATTGCGTAATTACATTCTTGTATCGCATGGAGGAAGAATATGTTTCGAAGGATAGGGATATAAAGCATTTAAAAGGATTTTGAGGTTTAGGGAATAGTTTAGGAAGGTGAAAATTGTTAGTATAAATTGAAATCTTACTGCGAAAAAACTGGATACCGATAAGAATGGTTATACATGGTTTGGTGTACGTTCCTTACCCGAAGTATTGATTGCATGTCTCCGGGTGAGTGATACGTTTGATGTTAAATCAGGAAATAATATACCACGGATAGATCAAAAAACTTGGAATAGAAATGTCTTTATATTAAATGTATGTTATGGGACTAAGTAATTTGCACTATCACCCAACCACACAACAACACCTTTCACGCCATACATTTAAAGGGATGGGTGTATGTTGTTTTGAATAAATATATTATTATTTTTACTTTTTAGGTATGTAAAGTGTTTTTTATGTGATATATATATTAAATAATAGGTCTGTAATGAATTAGTTTTAACTTCTCTTTTTGATATATATATATATATATATATAATATATAAAAGTTTTATTAATTTATATATATAATTTACTATAGGTTAATTATAATTTAATTATTAGTTATAAAATATATTAGATTTGTTGAGGGTTGGAGTTTCAGCAAATAGACTTTAAGGTTTAGAGTAGAATAGAATATACGTGTAACTCTCACGTCTCCATATCATGACACGAATCTCAGAAAGATATAAAGCTCATTTAATTAATCAATTATTTTTACTTTTGATAATCGTTGTGAAAAGGATACTATATCCAAAAAAATATATCTCAGACAACAGATCAGTCATTAGGCGTGTGTTTTTCTCAGAGTGATGAGTATTTTGAAAGATAAGAATAGTAATATAACGGGGTATAGTAGACTACCCTTAATTGAGTTGGTTATGATATATATAAAATAATTTAAGGGATATATAAATAATTAATTAGTTCCTCAGACTTCTATGGTCTGGGGTGTATTTAGATATTGTGTTTATATATATAATAAAAATATAAATAATTTAATTTACTAATTAAGTTTATATTATTTATTGTATTTATATATATTGTGTATGTTTTATTGTATATATATATGTTTATGTGTATTTTGTGAGGGACGGAAGAACGCCAATTATACTCGTGAGTATACTATACTATTGGGATTACTCACATTGAAGGCATAATATGGAGCTTCTTAGGTTGTAGATACCGCGCACCCTGTTGTCTCCAATGGTTATATATATCTGTTATTTGATTTTTTGTGCCTCCAATACTTTTTTTCGTGTTGTGGCTTTTACGAGCTGACTAGTAGTGGCCACTCTCTTCTCCTTTGTTCGGCTTGTTAACTCAGTGTGGGAAACTCTATTTTTTTACAGACAAATTTTTCTCATTTTTTATTTCACATTTTAACAATTTAATTTACAATTTTCGATGGCACACTACATATGGATGTTTTGCGGCTCCGCAGAGAAGCCTAGGTTGAGAGTACTTATGGCTTTATCCTCTCATATTAATTAAACATAAGCTCACTTATCCGACCACCAATTCCCTAAATACCTTAAATTCTTTTTCTCATCTTAGAGGATATGAAGGTAACCATATTTTGAAAAGGTTGGTGATTTAGGTGGTTTGGTAGACTTACTTATCCCGCCTAATAGAAGTATTGATGCGCCTTTTGGGACCTGATCTGTAAGCGTATTGTTGTTAAAAGACTGCCTCACTTGTTATATATATCATTGCGTTTTCATTACATTTTATAAACAAATATCGTAACTCCACATTGTTTTGATATTCATTACCTACATGTCCCGTGGGGAATTTTAGAATTTTGGGGACCAATCCTTAGAAGTGGTATGGCTAGTTAGTTAGTTTCCATTCTTTGGTAGTTATACTTAGTTTCTATTCATTAGTAGTTATACTTAGTTTTCATTTATTAGTACATTGATAGCACAAGGTTCTCTCCACTAAGTTTATTGATTCTTACTTTAATAAAGTTTGGTATGTGTCATCTAAACTTAGGTTTGCCCAACATATTAATAGACCATATTGGTTTTTTGGGTACGTGCTTTCTCTTTTCTTTTCTAATCACGTACATGTGGAGTAACCAGGTGCCATAATGGTAAGATTACTACTTATTACTTTATTCTTGCGTTTTCAATTTTCTTATTTTTAAATCCCTAGGATATTTTGGTTGTGTAAGGACAACCATTCCATCCTACCTTCACCCTCCAAACGCTTTTTAGGCAGGGCCGCCAAGGGGTTCCTGTGATCAAACTAATCAGTTTCTTCATTCAAGATTCAATGGGTTTGGGACGGTTCCTTATAACTTGTAGCTCTATGCGATTAACAAAATAAATTTTTACAAGCATTTGATTTTGAGCTATAAACAGGGCGCGATTTTATAATTATATTTAATATAATAATATTACTTAACCTAACAGCGTGGGTATGTATTCTTCTTATCAGTTTATAACGTGGTTGTTACTCTCGGGTGTGGTTTCATTGTCAAGAAGGGTTTAAGTTGATACTCTGTCCCTATGTGTGCTCTAATGATGTTGTTTTGTTCTCCGCATTTATATTTTATTAATTAGATTTTTTGGAAGTTTGTGTGTCGATTTTATTCTTCCTCTCCAGATTTTGGCTTTTCTTTTTTATTAATCGTTGGATTAAAGAATACTCATTATTTCCTACTCGTGCATATATTGTTTCTCCTAACTCAGTTGATTAGATCTATTAAAATATCTACTTCCTGGCAAAAAATTCTCTCGACTCTATCTAATATAATCTCCAATAGAAACCCATATCTCTCAGTACTTACAGTGTCAAGTGTTTTATCCCAATTATCTCTGAAACGGCAATTGATTCTTGGTGATTAACGGGTGTTCATATTAGTTCACTCATTAGATGTAACTTTCCTCAAATTCGCAATCACTCACACATAACCTCTCCGTCTTCTTCATATCTTCAGCACGTGGGTGGATGGAAAATGACATTATGAGCCTAAACCTAAACCTAACCACTCTCTCTTAAATATACCATCACTTTAAAAACCCCTTTCAAAGAAACCCTAAACCTAACCTGATTTAGAGATGCAACATCCTCCCAATATTTATCT
Organism: Trachelipus rathkii; assembly: GCA_015478945.1. Taxonomy (NCBI): domain Eukaryota; kingdom Metazoa; phylum Arthropoda; class Malacostraca; order Isopoda; family Trachelipodidae; genus Trachelipus; species Trachelipus rathkii. The sequence goes on along the minus strand of JABUQX010056978.1, from coordinate 12,116 downwards.
CTGAATCGTCTAGGAGAATGACCCAACCTTTATCTAGACCTGTCTTAAACCTAAAACCTAAATTCTCTAAACCTTCTCCTTTAATTTCCTTTTAACGTTCTGACTATTTCTCTTTCCTACTGTTTGTTTTTCCGATCACTTTCTTATCTATTTATTATTTTAATTATCATGGTTAATCAGATGTAAGAGTATGACCTTCACGCAGGAAATGAACTGCTAGGCATCATATATCTATATATATCAATATATAATACTATATATATATGATATATATATTATATACTTAGTTTATATATGACTAAGTATATATATATATATTTATTATATATTATTATAATATATATATATATAGATATAGATATCATAATATATAGTTATTAATAATATATACTATTAATTATTATATATTATATATATATAGTATTATATATTATATAATTATATATATATTATGACTTTCACTAATAAAAGTATATATGTATGATGCATATATGTCTTTAGTATATATAATATTTATAGTAATATATATATATATATATATATATACTAATATTAAACTCAAGGTAAACATTTATAAGCCCTTTCAGAAAAGCTATATAATATATATACTATAATATAAATTCTTATATATATACTAATAAGTGATTTATAATTATATTACGTATATACTCATATATATGATATATATATAATATACTAGATATATTACCTATATTAACTAGTATATTATACTATAGTGATATATCAGTGACTTGGTCGTTGTCGGGACAAATTTTATGCGCTTTGCGGGAACTCTAGTCACACCCTAAGTTATTTTCCACTTTTCATACCAACAAACACGGGAAAGAAAGACAAAGTAAACGAAAAAAGTAATGTGGAGAATAAATAAACAAACTATAGACAAACAATAGAAAAAAATAACATATACACTCTCTACAGATTTTTTTTGCTATTTTTAAATTTTATTAGACTCCCAAGAAAACGCGGTTGACTTCTCTGAGGTTTTTACACAGAATAACTTCCTATTGTAATATTACCTTGATTAATTGTACTAACTTGCTTCTCTGATAATTTCATGTAATATAACACATTTTTATTCTTGTTCTTTCGATGAAGTTATCATTACAAAGGGAATAATGTTCATTTCAGATTTCAGGCAGTGAGCTTCTCTTTGTTCTTATGAATCATTTGGCGAATTCACACAATGTTTCTCTATTTTCAATAATTTTGAGCAGTTAGTTCATTTTCCTCTTCTTATTTTTTATCACTGGCAACTGGCAACTGGCAAGACACTTTAAATAATATATTGTTTTTTTTTAAAGAATAAATTAGTTTTTCTGCTTTTTGAAACTATATCCAAATTACTGTTGAAACCGAAGTCTCGAGTTCCTTTCACTACTTACATTTATATATATATATATATACTATATATATATATATAATATATATAATAAATATTGAAGTACTTAATATATATATATATATATATATAATATATAATTATATACATATAAATATATATATATATATATTACCTATATATATCTTACTATATATATTCTTCTTATATATATATACTTTATTATATATATATATATATATATATATATATATATATAATAAATATATATTATATATATATTATATATATCTATATTTTAATTATCATAATATATATATATAAATATGAGTAGTATATATTATACTATATTATATATACTACATTTCGGATTATTTAATTTAAAGAAATTATAATTTGGACTGTAAAGTTAATATACAAATAAGAACTAAACTAATTGAGTACGAGTTTGGAAGAGGCAAAACATCGGATCATATGAAGAGAGACTTTTTCGCTTGGTAATTAAGGGCAAGGAACCCCTTATGTCAATAATAATACTATTTACGGACGACAGTTGCTAAGCAACCGCCCTCTTAACTTTCCTTCTGCTTGTACTACTCTGGAACCAGCCTTGAAATCTTATGAGCCTAGAAACACGATTTTCTTGAGAGCTCTGGAAGAACGAGTTTCAAGGCCAATGGAAGAAAATGCTAGTTTCTGCTCCAACTGAAAGGGTGAAACCCTACCCGAGTGTAATAAATCAACGACTGTCAGCATCGGAAACCATTAGGCCAAAAATAGTTCTTCCTAACGAGTAATTCGGGATTAAGAGTTTCAGGTCAGAAGGAGCACAACTGACAAGGCGTCAGTTGTACATATGGAAGATGGTAAATATATATTATATATAATATATAATAAATATACTTTTATATAATTATATAATTAACTATTTATATATATATTATAAACCATAGTATAAATATAATTATAGATGAGTGAATATTATATATATATAAATACTATATATATATATATACATATATATATATATATTATATATAATATATATATATATATATATATATAATATATATATATATATTATTATATAATATTATATCTATATATATAGTATATATATAAAATATATACTCACTATATACTATATATATATATAGTATATATATAATAATATATACTTATATATATATATATATTATATATATATATAATATTTCTGTCGTTTTGTAGCTTCCGCAAGCATAAATATTTTGCAAATACTTTAACCTATTCTTCAACATTAATTTTTTAGATTATACTTTTCTAACCTTATTTTCCCGAAATGTAAAAGAAAAAAAAGAAATAAAGAACAGACTAATGGGTAACAAGAGAAAAATTAATTTTTGATTTTTAATTGTTATGTTTTTTATTAGACCTTATTTTGCCCCGAGAACTAATCTGGGAGTCTGGAGTAAGCTTTGGACAAGCTTGTTTGTAATTTACTGGGGAAAGTTATTTTTCAACTTGGAACTGCAAAATATAAGGTAGTAATTTTTTTCCTCTTCCCCCAAAATTTAGGGAATTAAATAGGTATTTTTTTCTTGAGAGCGTGGAAGAAGCGCGTATTCAGGTAATTGCTTTAAGTTTAACATTTATGGTAATTTCATGTCTAAAAATTTAATTACATCCTAATGTTTTTGTTTTGTTTGTTTTGCTAAACTGATTATATATATAAAATATATATATATTTATATATATATATATATATATATTCTATATATACTATATAGTATATATGTATATATAATATATATATAATATATAATATATAGTATATATTATTTATTATTATATATAGTATATATATATTATATATATATATAATAATACTATTTAGATGGTAAATAATGCATAATAATCGCAAATTAGATAAGATGTTTAAAGAAGAACATATAATAAGAAGGTAAGAATTACTGCTTCTCTGGATTGACGACCGATGTTGCGCGTGAGGACAATTTGCCCGGTGCTATACAACTGAGCCATCCTCCAAGCCAAAACAACTTGGATTCAAGAAACACTTATAAAGTCAACCGAGTTCCGTCAACGCGACACACCAGGTGTCCAGCCTGTCCTATCTGTCGTTCTTTTATATTTAGATGGTAAATATTGCATAATAATCGGCAATTAGATAAGATGTTAAAGAAAGAACATATTATAGGAAGGTAATGAATTACTGCCTTCTCTGGTTGAACCACCGGCATGTTGCGCGTGAGACAATATGCCCGGTGCTATTATGCAATATTTACATCTAAAATATAAAGAACGAGATGGACAGGCTGGACAACTGGTGATGTCGCCTTGACGGAAACTCGGTTGCTTTAACTTTTCTTGAATCCAAGTTTTTTGCTGGGAGGATGGCTCAGTATAGCACCGGCCATATTGTCCTCACGCGCACATGCGGTGGTTCAATCCCCAGAGAAGGCAGTTAATTATTTACTTTCTCATACTGTGCTTTCTTTAACATATATATATATATATATATATAATATATATTATGATATAATTATATTATATATAATATATATTATAGTAATAATAATTTCATTATATACTATATACTTATATATATATATATATATATCATCAGCTACTTATATATATATATTATTCACTTATTATTATAACCTAGGCATAATATAAATTCAAAATAATAATATATATATATATCATAATATATTATATATATATATATATGTATATATATATAATATATATATATATATTGATCATATATATATACCATATTATTATATATATACTCTATATATATATCATATATATATATATATATATATATATATATATATATATATTATATATATATATATATATATAATAGGCAGGGTATTTGCTTTAAACCATTTTGTTTAAATCAACGGTTTTTGGGGTTTAAACCAACTAAAATAAGTGTTTTTTTATATTTTAATGTTTTTTTTATGTTTTTTTTTAATAAATAAGTCACAAATAAGTTTCTAAATGGAAGCATATAGCTAATACATCCTAATTATCTTCAAACAACGACTGGGTTTAGTTATAAGTTAGGATAGTAAATAAAATGAGAGAGGATGAACACTGAAGACGAAACTCAATTTAACACAAAAAAAAATAATAACCATCAACATGAGATAACAATACTTCAAAACTAATTACAATCATAATCAATTTTTCTTTGAATTAGAAAACTGCTTATTAAGATGTTAAAATAGTTAAACTTTTAGGCGATTAGTTTAAAGTTTTATTAATATTGGAGATGTTTGGAATTCTTCAAACAGTTTATCTTTCCCAAATTTTTCATAAATTGCTAATTACAGCACTCATTTTCATTTATATTTTCAATAACTTCAGACTTACCGATTTAAAACTTTGCATTAATACGTAGGGAAGAAATATTTTTTTTCCCATTAATATATTATATATATATATATATATAATATATATATATATATATATCATATATATAATAATATATATATATATATAGTGAGTATACTATATAATACTATATGAAGAAACGATTTCTTTCCATGGTTTCACGCCTATGCTCACCTGATGACAGGGCCTAGCACAACAATTTTTATGAGCTGATGCCATGCCGGGCAGCTAGGTATTATTCTCTTCTACTTGATAGAACTGGTCGACTCCCATCTCTTTTGCGAGCCCGTTTTGTCGCAAAGAGGAGTTAGAAAACATTCTATGACCTAGAAGCATGGAATCCTCTGAAGAGCTCTGACGGAGAATCCGAGTTTTGAGGACTACTACATTTTAAGAAGCATTGACAGGTTCCTAGCCACTTTGGGCACTCTGCGCGCTCGAAAGTCCGAATAAATACCCTAACACACATACACCGAGAATGTGCTATCACTCGACGGACTAGAGATTTTGCGGGGTTTTCCTCCCCCCTCGGAAAAAAAAAACAACCCCCCAGAGAAGGGGGAGACCGACAAAATGGTTTTCTAGAGTGTTTTAGCAAGGCTTGAGAGTTTCGGGCCAAGAAGGCCGAAGAACGGTGGACCTAACTGACCGACGAAATCCCTTCCTGGATTGTTAGAGGTTAGAGAGAGATAAAATATATATATATATATATATATTATACCGTATATATATATATAGTATACTATTATTATATTACTTTTCAAGATAAATATAGTAGTGAATAGTGGTGAATAATAATATACGTATAGTGAATATTGTAAATACATCATTATACTATATATATATATATATATATATTTTATATATATATAGCAGTATACAATACTATATTATACCAACATAACTGGTTACCAGTTAGCATTATATATATATATTATATATATAATATATATATATATATCTCACCTTTTACGAAGTAGTATACTGATAATAACACAGTATATACAACATTATATATATTATCCTATTATAATATAGATATATACAATGACAGCTATATACTAATAGTATTATAGCATCACTGAGTATATATAGTCATATTCATTTATATATATATATTACCTATATTATATATATCTATATATATATATATATAGAATGTAGTACTCTTATCTTAAATAATCTAAAATCCAAAAGGAGAGTAGGATAAAGAAGTTCATAGGTGATGACTTGCGTTTCAGTTATACGTATATATTTACGTATATAGTATACTCAACTATATATATGTACGCTACAATACATACTATATAATGACAAGTCAGTATATATTATACCGTCCGAAAAGCGAGAAGAGTAGAAAAGAATAGAAGGAAAGGAAAATTGGTCAAGCATTGTTTTATTTTGCGCGAATCGCCTCTCTATATATATAACTTTATATAGTATAATTTTATAAAAAGTTCCATACTAGATGTGACATATATAAATAATATATAGCTAGCACTAGCTAATAATATCAAATATCTATAATTATATTTGTGGTTTTGAGATGTAGAAGGTTTGGTGGTGTTAATTTTTGAAAATTTGGAGACAAGGACGAGCCCAAATTAAGACAAGCAAGCGCTTAAGGACGATCAAAACTTCTCCCCCATATTCTTCATTTTTTCCTAAGATGAGACGTTATCAATGCGTTCCACACGCGCACCGTCACGAAACCCTTCCGAGACGCTATCAATGCGTTCCACACGCGCACCGTCACGAAACCCTTCCTGCGAAAAGAAATCTGTGTCGCGAGCGAATTCTTTCTTTACTATAATGGGCGCTACCATAAAACAGGGTTGTGGGTCGAAGTCGACAGTCGAAAGCTTGCACATCGGAGCGTTTAGTGTTCATACCGAACAAGGAGCCGGAGCTAAAGCCTCAAACCTGGGGTGCGATGATCGGAGGCCCAGACAAACTAAAGCGCCGAAAATGAAACCTTCCTGGAATAAAAGAATGCGTGCCGCCGGCAGTAGTAACAGCAGAAGCAGATAGACAATTTTGGCATTGAAGCAGCCATCCAATATCCACACGAGCAGAGTTATTGCAAGTTCGGTAGAGGGAGAACGCTGCAACTGGGAGAGAGAAGGGAACCACAACCTCCTCTCCCCGTTTTTGACTTGCCCTCTAGATAGACATCCCACATCCGACTCCTCTCATAACCAGCAACTTTCTTTTACATAGAGGAGGTAGGGTAGGGTGGGGTGTCGGTCGAAAGGTATCAAAGACAGCAGAGGAGATACTGCGAAAGCGGCTAGCAAGAGCAACAGAGATAACGACAACAGCAGACCCGGCTCCATTTCCAAACTTTGCATCGTTATTGCAGTTCGGTAGAGGGAGTGAAAGACTACTACTACTCTGCGAACGTGCTGAACCGACTTCCAACAGCAGCTAACACCACGTTCGATAATGCCTTTCTCTCTCAGACACAACAGATCCAGCGGATGGATGTACCTTCTTGGCAGCAACTAAAGAAGAGAGAAAGAGCTTTTCAGCAGAAGCCGACCCAGTTCCATATCCAAACGAGCATCGTTATTGCAAGTTCGGTAGAGGGAGTGAAAGACCGCTTTTTCCTGCTGAAAGCTGCTGACACCCTTCCCGTAAACTGCCTCGAGTATAAACCCACCTTCCACCCGCTACTCAGAGAGGAGGAAGGAGGGGCCGCGCCATCCTTTCCACGCGACCACGAGAGTCATTGACATCATTCGCCGGGGCGAATGGTCTTAAAAATTTTAAAATTTAAATTAAGTTGTGAAAGGTTTTTCTCAAATCCAGCTTTCCTCGTAAATGTTTATAGGCGGCCGAATTAAATTTAAAAAGTGAGAAGCTTTAAAAAAGTAGTTTAACGTGTTTTTTTTTATTTTAGTTTTAATATTTGTTTTTTCGTTGAAATTTTTTTGTGACCTTTTATTTATTATTATTATTATTTATATTATTATTATTATTATTATTATTATTATTATTATTATTATTATTATTATTATTATTATTATTATTATTATTATTATTATTATTATTATTATTATTATTATTATTAATTTGAATTTTTTTTCTAATTTCTTTTATTTTTATTCTTCGTTTATTTAATTATTATTATAATTTTTGGGAGTATTTTTATTTTAAAAACAATTCCTACCACGGACCCTTGAGCGAAGCGAGAGGGGAATCCTGCGTAAGCAGGAGACGAGGGGATGATATAGAGGGGGGGGGCCGAAGGCCCAAATCTTTATCAAAAAATAAAATATATATGAAAATATCAAATATCAATTTATTTTATTATATTATTATTATTTTATTATTATTATTATATAACTATTATTTATTAATATTAATTATTTATTATTTATAATTATTAGTATATATATATACTATACTATATTATAGTATATGATATATATATATATATCTATATATATATATATCTATATACTATATATATATATATATATATATATTATTATATATATAAAGAACAACGTTATAACATTTTTTAAGCTTCACACATTTTATATATTATTTCTAATTCAAAAAAATTCGTCCGAATCATGATTTATTAATTCGTAGAAAAATTGAAATGTAGACGCGAAATACCTAAGATCCTAATATATAATTATATATATACTATATATATATATATATATATAATATATATATAATTATATATATACTATATATATATGATATATCATAATATATATATATATATTATTATAATATATATCAGTATTATATATATGCATAGATTTACTTTGTGGCCAGTAAACAATTCTCAAAAACTACAATAGCTAAAAAGCGAAAAGGATACATTGCTGAATCTGGCAAAATCTTTATTGCGGAACTGTAAACAAAAAAAAAAAAAAAAAAAAAAAAAAAAAAAAAAAAAAAAAAATATATTCTCAATTAACAATAGCTACAGCGAAAAGAAATACATTTTGGAATCCTAGTAAAATTTTAAATAAAAAAAAAAGAATAAATAAATTTAAATAAAATAATTATCGTGCTTTTCTTTTTTAGGACCAAGGAGGGACTCACTATGCTAATAATTCCATAATCTATATAACTACGTATATACGTGTATACATATATACTTAGCTTATCATCATATAATATTATCATATATTCATATATTATATATATTATATATATATATTAGTATATATATAATAATATATATTTAGTATATAATCTATATATAAATATTATATATATATATATATAGATATAATAATATATTATATGATATTACGAGAAAGGGTATTACACGGCAATGTAGGGGGTCGAGCCGAGCCGACGGGAAACAGGGGGGGACGTTTTCCATACCCCGTAGGGGAGGGCGGAGGAACCCCCGCGACAACCCAAATTACCAAAGAGCGGGGGTATCGAGGACCTTCCCCGTAGGGGGGCGAATTTTAGTCCTTTACCCCGTAGTTCCCGCGAAGGCCGAGAGACCCGACCTCCTGCATCGGTGCGGATATACCTTGAGGGTATTCTTTAGTTAAAAAAAAGCAAAAAATTTAATAGAAAAGTCTATTTATTTTAACGTGGTAACCAAAAAAGGTCTCTAAATAGGCCCTCTATTCATTTACATATTAATTATTAACAATAATTTTTTTATTTTTTTATTTTTTTTTACATTTCCTATCCAAAATTTTATTACCAGGATTTCAAAAATGTATTCCTTTCTCTGTATCTATTGTAGTTTTTGAGAATTGTTTTTTTTTTTTTATTTTTTTACATTTTTCCGCACTAAACATTAAAATATGGACCAGCATTCCAAAAGTGTATTCCTTTTCGCTGTAGCTTATGTAGTTTTTGAGATATGAGTACTGGCCACAAATATTAAATTATATTAATATATATATTATAATATATATATATATATATATATCATATACTATATAATATATATATATATTATATATGATAATATATATATATTATATATATATATATATATAATATATAATATATTATTATATATAATATATATATATTAATATAATAACTATATATATAATGATGATAAAACGTAATTAAAATGCTAATCAACATTCCATTCCTTCTTCAACCCTCACCCCAGCCAAAGTTTTTCTTCAGTACTGTCACCACATCCCACGCCTCCCCCCTCCCATACCTACTCCATTGTTTTTTTTAACCCCATTTCGCCATTTGAAATTAATTAGCCTAAGGCTACCCGCTTGATCCCGGGGCCTAACGTCGGAATTAAGGTTTCGAAAACTTAATTAAAAAATGTTTAGATAAACCTCGGCGTTTGGAGGAGCTTCAAAAGTAAGACACTTTTCTAAGAGGGTCACAAACAAAATTCTAACAAACTTTTGTATTAAATCACATACACTTAATATATATATATATAATATTATATATATATATATATATATTTATATCTATACTATTAACTATAAGTAATATATAATATTAATATCTATATTACTTATTTATATCTATATATATTTGTTATAATATATATACGTATTATATATATTACTATATATATATATATATATATATATATGGTAATAGTTAGGTTAAAGGTAATCCTATCAGATTTCGATTATTTTTTCCGATAATCGTAGGTTATCGGATATCTGTGTTACCCATATATATAAATATATTTTGCTCGGAAACGTAAGAAAAACTTTGGCTTCGGTTACATTTACATAAAATAGTTTTAAAAAATTAAATATTTTATAATTACGTATATATTAACTTAAATGTTTTATTTAAACTAAAGAGTATCATAAACATGTTTGGTTGTAAAACGTAAATTTTGCGTTTGTTCGTAAACGTAAATTTGTCAAAACAAAACAAAAAATTAGAAATGGGCTACATTTGCCTAAAAAAAATTTTTTTAAATATTTTTTTTAATAATTGCGTATATATTCCCTTTTTTTAACTAAACGAATACTATAGGTTAAATGCACTGAGGGTTGGCCGTACATGCATGGCAGACCGCTAGCTGAAGCGCTCGCTTCTAATGTGTGTTGCGCGCGCGCGGTGCCGTACGGTTTTTATATGGCAACGCTCGCGCGCAACGCGCATTAGAAGCGCGCGCTTCAGCGAGCGGTCTGCCATGCATGTACGCCAGCCTGCTGTGCATTCAGCCTATGGTATTCGTTTAGTTTAAAAAAAGTATATATATATATTATATATATATATATATATTTATATATATATATTATACTATAATATTATATACTATATATATATATATATATATATATATACTATAGTACTATATATATCTGTACTTCAATTATTATTTTATATTTATGTGTAAATGTTTTTTTTGTTTTTAAATATCGATTGCATGAATTCGAACACACTTTCTTTAAAATACGCAGATATGGCAACTTGTAGATGGGAATATAAAATCGATTATCTTTTCTAAAATATCGATATCTGATAGGGTTACCCTAAACCTGACTATTAATCAACTATATAATATACAATAATATCCTATTATATCATATATTTATATATATATATATAATACTATATATATATAAATATATATCAACTACGATCTATATAATATATATTACTACATATATATATCACTATCTATATATAGTCACTATTATATATATATAAGTATATATAATATATACTCCTAGTAGCCTTCAATATAATATCCCTCATAAAATACTATATATAGTCTAAAATATATATAATAACCTAGTATATATAATCACTACTATAATTACTTATATTATATATATTATATATATATATTCATATATATATATTACTATATGGGCCCCTCTTGAATCACCCTGTATATTATATATATATATATATATATATAGCTATATATTATAGTATATATATTAATGAATCTGGAATTTCCATCAAATACTCGCACATTCCGAATATGTTGTGAATATATTCTCTTAATAATCTCGAATGCGAATGTAATGATTAATATTGACATGGGACACCCTTAATATCGTCGTGCAAGCAATGCGAAGTCGACAGATTAATGAATAATTTTTTTAATCACTTTGCCGTCATCGCGCGCCAATCGGCACCACATGCGAACTATTTTCATCGCCCAGACCATATGCCAACCTCCTTTCCTATCACCCATAAACTGAGCACACTATGCTTGCTGTTAGTCTGCTTGTATCGAGTTCAACTAAAATTGTAGTCTCGCCAATAAAGAGTCTCTGTAAATATTGTAATGCTGCTCGTCGACGCCACCACCAGCCACCACACGATATCATCTGTCTCCAATGATGCAGCCGTACGCTGAATATAATCCCTTTTTTTGCAATCTCCCAATCTCTCT
>JABUQX010056977.1:7500-31581 GCA_015478945.1 Trachelipus rathkii | reverse complement strand
TATATATATGATATATATACTATATTATATATATATATATATATATATATATTACAAATTGCAGATATAATTCAAAATTAATTATAACAACAATATTTCTAGCATTCTGCGAATGGGTCTACTAATTTCACACACAGTGTTGTGTAGTTGAGACCCGAAATATAATTAATAACAATAAGCATAAAAGTAATAATAATAATAATAATAATAATAATAATAATAATAATAATAATAATAATAATAATAATAATAATAATAATAATAATAATACAAATAATATTAAAATAATTTATAATATCAATATAAAATGAATAATCAACAATAAATATAGCCTTTAATCTTAAAATAACTACCGATTGAGTGATTATTAATAAAAAAGATAAATAGTAAATTAATAATGTTATAATACCACTAATAGTATCCATTCAATCATTCCATACAGTCATCCAACTCATAAAAATATTTTACAATACTAGATACTACAGTAATAATAATAATAATAATAATAATAATAATAATAATAATAATAATAATAATAATAATAATAATAATAATAATAATAATAATAATAATAATAATAATAATAATAATAATAATAAAAATAAAAAAATAATAAGAATGAAAATAATAAAAAAATGATTAAACAATAATAATAATAATAATAATAATAATGATAATAATAATAATAAATCATAAAATATAATAATAATAATAATAATAATAATAATAATAAAATAATAAAATAATAATATAAATAATAATAATATAATAAAATATAAATAAAAATAATAATGATAATAAATATAAAAATAATAATACATAAAAAAATAATGAGATAAAAGAATCTTAATAATTATATAAATAATAAATATAATAATATATAGAGAAGAATAATAAAACTTTCTCCTCAGGAATCATGGGCCTTCTTAAAAACCACGACCTGTCATTCATTCATCAGACAGGTCTTTGTTGGCGTCTAACGAAGAAACGCTAGCGAGCCAGACAATTCGCCAATTCAGCTTAATTAACATAACCTAACCTACCTAACCTAACCTAACCACTAACATTCTAACCTACCTAACACTAACCTAACCTAACCTACCTAACTAACCTAACACCTACTTACCTAACCTACTTAACCTAAATTAATTTATATATATACCAGTTGTGATCAGGAAACTTAATTAGGTTCTGTTTTACGTATCCTTGTAGTGGTTCATATATCCTCATAGTCACAGAAACAGTTTCTAAAATTTCTCCTAACTTAATCTGAATCTAATTAATTCATATTATGCCAGTTTGTGATCAGTAACTTCGAGTTTGGAAACTACGTATGGGCTTGCGAAGTTATTAAAATAACAACCTCACTAGTTTTACATACAGTAGCGACAAATTTTCTCTTATATATATATATATTATATATATAAGTAATATATATTATATATATATACGTCACGGTATAATAATAATATATTATTTATTTATATATTATTATATATAATAATAATATATATATATATATATATAATAGTATATATAGTATATATAATATATATATAATATATAACTAATATATATATATATATTATATATATATTATATATAATATATATATAAATATATATATATAATATTAATATAATATTATATAATATATATTACAAATTATATAACAATTAATGGTATAACAACATAATCCCTAGTAATCTGAAATGGTCTACTATTGCAACACAGTGTTTGTCCTTTGAGACCGAAAATATAATTAATAACAATAAGCATAAAAGTAATAATAATAATAATAATAATAATAATAATAATAATAATAATAATAATAATAATAATAATAATAATAATAATATAATAATAAAATAATAATTTAATAATAAGGTAATGACGGTAATGTTGTAGTCATGATCATGAGTATAAATGATAATAAGCAACAAGAAATAATATTAATAATAACATTATTAATTTTTTAATAAAAACAGATAAAATAGTAATAATAAAATCAGTTATATTACAAGTAATAGTATCCCAATCATTCCATACAGTCATCCAACTCATAAAAATACTTACATATACTAGGTGGACACTTTAATACCTTTGATAAAATAATTATAATTAATTATTTTCTATTTATTTTAGGAAAGAATTAATAATAATAATAATAATAATCAATAAAACAATAATAATAATAATATAATAAGAATAAGAATAATAATTAGATAATATGATAATAATAATACAATGAAATTATTAATTTAAATTTAAATTAATAAAAATTTTGGATAAAAAAAAAAAAAAAACCAATTTTTTTTTTTATTTAAATTACTTTATAAATTTTAATAATAATAATAATAATAATAATAATGATAATCATAATACATAATAATAATATAATAATAATAATAATAAATATAAATAATAATATATAATAATAATAATAATATAATAGAAATCAATAATAAAATAATAATAATAATAATATGATAATTAATAATAAATTATAATAAAAATAATAATAATAATAATAAATAAATATATATTAATAAAAATTAATATAAATAATAATAATAATTAATAATATAATAATTATATAAGTAAGATAATAAACTGTCTCCCAAGAGTCATGGCCTTCAGGAACACCGCACCGGTCCGTGAACCATCGAGAAAGGTCCTTTGGTTACACGGCCTAAACGGCTAAAGTCCGCTGGCTAGCCAGACTATCTGCTACCTAACTAACCTAAAACCTAACCTTAACCACTAACCTAACCTACTAACCTACTACCTAACCTACTAAACCTACCTAAACTACCTAACCTACAACCATACCTAACCTAACCTACCTAACCTAACTTAACTAACCTAACCTAACTTTCATTATTATAACAGTTTGTGATCAGGAAACTTAAGAGGTTCTGGTTTTCTAGCCTTTTGAGGTGGTTGACTATATCCTCACAAGTCACAGAACAGTTTCTACAATTTGCCACTTACTTAATCTAACTAAATTAATTTTCATTATTATGCCAGTTTGTGATCAGTAAATCGAGTATGGAACTAACGTAGCTTGCGAGGTTATTGAAATTACAAACCTCACTAGTACAGTACAGTATCACAAATTTGCTCTATATATAATATATAAATATATATAGTAATATATAATATAATTATATATATATATATAGCCTATTACTATATATATATATAGTATATAATATATATTATATATTATATATAAATATATATATTATATTATATTATATTATATTATATATATATATTATATAATATATATATATATAATATATTTTATATATATATATATTAATAATATATATATATATATATATATATATAACTATATATTACTATATATATATATATAATATATATTATATATATATATATATATAGATACGTATAATATACTATATAAAACTAGATTATATATATATATATAATATTATATATAATATATAATATTATATAATTTATATATAATATATATATTATTATAGGTATATATATAAAAATATAATGTATATAGTAAATATATATATACTAATTATATTATACTAGTATTAAATATATATATATAATATATATATATATATATATATATATATTATACTATAATATATATATATATATATATATATATATATATATATGACTACCTAAATAATTAAAAAATACTTAGAAATCTATCTTATTATTTTCTATAAACATATTATTAATCTGTACAAATAATTAGTAATTGAATTTATTTATTAACTCTCTAATGTTAATAATTTTATTAGTTATATAGAATAATGAATATTAGTGATCAGGAATATTATAGAAGTCAATTGATGCTACGATACTGTAATTTAATAAAAAGTTCTGAAAACAATATGATTAGTCGACTGAAAAGCTTTCGTTCTTTTACTTTATTATCGCTAGATTATTAGATAATATTTATTAATGTTTTCATTTTTTCTACCTTTTAAATTGATCTTTAGTATAATTTTTTTTATATATTAATATTTTCATAGAAATGTTCAACATTATTTTAGTTATATATTTGATTCTTACGAAAAAATTTCATGCTAAAGCGCAATTGTGAAAAGTATTTTAATGTTTTATTAGATTTTTATTATTCCATAATTAATATAAAATAGAACGCTTTAAAAAATATTTTTTATATTTTTAAATTATATATAATAGCTTTAATAATTGTAATTACTGTAATTTTAAAATTTTGATTAATTTCAAAATTTCATTGGAAACAATTTTGTTTCATTTTGTAACATCTTTAAAACATTTTAAGTTATTAAATTTAACTTACCATTAATAACAATGTAAAATACTTTTCTCTAGTTCTTCTATATATTTTATTTAATTAATTTACCATACTTTATTTAGAATGTTTGCATTTTTGTGCAACCTTTACGACTTACCTTACCTAAATATTTATTCGGCTTTCTTTATCTTAAATTTAAATTCGTTAAATATAAACTAATTAATTACAGAATCTATATTTTTATATTATTTATATATTATTTTATGGTTATTATTATTATTGAGTGCATTATTATTATTTATATTAGTATTATTATATTATTATTAATATTATTATCTTAGTATAGTATGATTAAAATTTAAATTAGCATAAATATTAGGATTGGACTATGAGTAGAGTTAATGACGATTATTTATTATTATTATTATTATTAAATGCTTTATTGTTTTATTATATAAATGTTAGTGTTTTGTTAGTTTGTGAATAGATTTTATTGTATTTAACTTATCTATTATTATTATTATTATTATATATTATTAATATTGAATATTATTATTAATATTATTATTATTTCAATTGTTATATTTTATTTTGATTTATTAATTAATTAATTTATATTTTTATTTTTATTATTATTTTTATTCTTTTGATTATTATATTATTTATTCTTATTTTATTATTATTATTATTATTAGATTATTATTATTATTATGTATTATTATAATTATATTATTATTTTATTATATTATATTATTATATTTATTATTATTAATTTAATTTATTATTATTATTATTATATATATTATTATTATTATTTATTAGATTATTATTATTATTATTATATGTATTATTATTTATTATTATTATTAATTTTTTATTGGTATTCTAATATCGAAGAGATTTGCTGAAAGAAACGCGGCAATTATTAATATTTATGTAATAAAAATTTAAAAATAATTTTTTATTTAAGAAACAAAAATATCAAATTTATAAGGCAACAGAAACAGTTTTCTTTTTTGATTTCAAACATATTTTAGAAAGAATATTACCAAAAAAATTTAAAAACTGTTTTATAATTATAAAGTTGTTCTAAAAGAGAAGATTATTTGCGTTTTAAGAATATATTTATGTGTGTATTTAGTTAGTCAGCAACTAAATTAAAAAAATTATTGTGTATACAGTTCGAAAGAAATATTCTTGAATCACGTAAAAGGCTATCAAATCTTCCAAAGTAATTTATGGGTTGAAAATATAAATAGATATAGATATATATATAGTATATATATAGAAATATATATATATATATATATATAGAATATATAATATGTATTATATATATTATATATATTATATAATATAATGGATAATATATATATATATATATATAAATATATATAGATATATGATATATAATTATATATATATTATAAGTAATATGCATATATAACTAATAAGATACTATATTATATATACTAGTATATTATATAGTAGTATATATATATATAATATATATAGATATACTAAAATAGAAATGCAATCAATATATACAATCAATATATCGATATAACAAAATAAAAATGATATCAATATTTATATTAGATATATATGATTATATATCTATATAATGTTTATATTTATTATATATAATATATATTTATATTATATAGTATATATAATATATATATATATTACAAATTCAATTATAACAATTAACTATACAACATAATTCCTAGTATCTGAGCTGCTACTAATTGAACAAAAGCTTTTCTGGAGACTGTTTATATTTCAAATTTAACTAATTCAAAAATTTAATCAAAATATTTTATATATAGCTCTCTAACCGCGGTACAACTCTAAAACCTATTATTACATTTCAAAATGGCAATAAATCATGTAAATAAGGATTCAATTTCACTCCTATCTGAAATGGGTACTGATTGCAAACAGTTTGTGTTCCTTTGACCCGAATACAATACATTTATACGTATACATTTTGAGCAGCATCAACTGGATAGATGCGTTTTACACGTAATAATGGGTGCACTAAGTTAATTAATGAAACGGTTGTACATAAAATATTAGTATACATAGATTGAGTGATAAAGAACCTGTGTATGGCCTTCAAGAATAGCTTAAAGTTTATTCTACACATTAATGATGATTATAAAAATAAAATTTTTAAAAATTACCAAATTTCGAATTAAAATAAAAAAAATTTAAGTGTATAATAAATAATAATTAAATAAAATAAAACAAAATAATAATAAAACAATAATAACAATAAACAATTATATAATAATAATAATAATAATATAATAATAAAATAAGAATTAATAATAATAATAGATATATAATTATACTATATACTATATATTATAGTATATAATATTCTATTAATATAATATATATATAATATATATTATAATATATATAAATATATATATATATATATAGTATATATATATATTAAATATAAAATAATAATAACAATAATATAATAATAAATAATAACCAATTACATAAAATAATAATATAATAATAATAATAAAGAATAATATAATAAATAATAATAATAATATAATAATAAAATAATAATATAATAATAATAATAATTAATAATAATAAATAATAAATAAAATTATAAATATATAACATAATCATGCACAAGAAAATCATTAAAAACACTTTACTAAAACATATAAAACAGATAAAATTAAAATAATAAAATCTGTATATTACCACTAATAGATCCATCAACATTCCATTACAGTCATCCAAACCTAAAATATTTTACAATTACTAGTACTACAGTAATAATAATAATAATAATAATAATAATAATAATAATAATAATAATAATAATATAATAAATAATATAATAATAATAATAATAATAATAATAATAATAAGCATAATAATAATATAATAATAATAATAATAATAATAATATAATAAATAATGACAATAAATAATAATAATAATGAATTAATAATAATATAATAATAATAATAATAATAATAATAAATAATAATAACAATGAAAATAATAATACTAATATGATAACAATAATATAATAATATGATATATAATAATATAATATAATAATAATATATATAATAATAATAATAATAATCAATAATTAAAATAATTAATAAAAAAAATATAATATAATAGAATAATAATAAAAAACTGTTCTCCCCAGGAAGGTCATGTGCCTTTAGGAAAACACAGACCTTCAGTGGACCATCGAGAAATGGGTTACACGGGCCTAACGGCTAAATCCGCTGGCTAGCCAGACCTATCGCTACCTAACTTAACCTAACCTAACCCTAACTACCTACCTAAACCAACTAACCTAACCTAAACTAACTAACCTAACTAACCTAACCTCTAACCTAACCTAACTGTACCTACTAACTTAATCTAAATTAAATTTTCTTCTTATAACAGTTTTGTCAGGAAACTTAGGAGTTCTGTTTTTTACGCTATCTATTGTCGAGGTGTTGAATAATCCTCACTGTTCACAGTACAGTTTCTACAAATTTCACCTAATTAATCTACTAAATTAAATTCATTATATATACAGTTTGTGATCAGTAAAACTTCCAGGTTATGGAAACTACGGTAGGCTTGCAGTTATTGAAATACAACCTCACTAGTTACAGTACAATCGACAAAAATTGCTCATATATATATATAGTATAATATATATATATTATATATATATATTATAATATATATATATAGTTATTATAATATTATTTATATATATATAATATATATATATATTATATAATATATATAATAAATATATATATATATAATATATATATATATAGTATATATTATTTAATACCTAAATAATAAAAAAAATAGAAATCTATCTTAATTATTTTTCTTAAATCTTTATTTAAAAGTAGACAAAAATATATTAGTAATCGATTTTATTGTCAACATTAAATGGTAAATAATTTATTAGTTATAAAGAATAATGAATAATTATGTGCCGTAATATCATAATAAGTCAATTAAATGCTCAAATAATAATAAATTGAAAAATAAAGTTCTATAAACTGTATAATTAATCGATTGAAAGTCATACATATTATTTACCTTAGTTATCTTTAAGAATTGGATAAATGTTTGATTATATTATTATTTGGTTATATTATTTTTATTATTATATGCAATTTATATGTTATACATTATTTTCATATAAATATTTAATTTTATTTTAGTCATAAGTGATTCTAACAAATATCTTTCATGTCTATAGTGTAATTTTGAAAATTATTTTAATATATTATTAGATATTTCTTTGTCCATAATTAATATAAAATAGAACGCTTTAAAAAATATTTTTTATATTTTTAAATTATATATAATAGCTTTAATAATTGTAATTACTGTAATTTTAAAATTTTGATTAATTTCAAAATTTCATTGGAAACAATTTTGTTTCATTTTGTAACATCTTTAAAACATTTTAAGTTATTAAATTTAACTTACCATTTTAAGAACAATTTGATATAATTTTTGTCAGTTTTCAAAGATGTTTTATAAATATTTTTTTATACGATTTAAAATGTTGCAGTCTTTGTGCAACCTTAGTTTACCTTGACCTAAAATTTATTTATTTCGCTTCTTTTCTTTATCTTTAAAATTTAAATTCTAAATAAACTAATTAATTTATATATATTTTGAATTATTATTATTATTATTATTATTATTATTATTATTATTATTTTTATTTTATTATTATTATTATTATTATTATTTTTAATAATATTATTATTATTTATTTTTATTATTATTATTATTATTATTATTATTATTATTATTATTATTATTATTATTATTATTATTATTATTATTATTATTATTATTATTATTATTATTATTATTATTATTATTATTATTATTATTATTATTATTATTATTATTATTATTTATTATTATATTATTTATTATTATTATTAATTATTGATTATTATTATATTATTATTATTATATGATTATTATTATTTATTATATTTATTTTATATACATTTTATTATTAATATTATTATACTAACCTAATTAATTTATATTTATTTATAATTATTATTATTATTATTATTATTATTATTATTATTATTATTATTATTATTATTATTATTATTATTATTATTATTATTATTATTATTATTATTATTTATTATTATTCTTGTTATTTTATTATTATTTAATATATATTATTTTTTTTATGATTTTATTATTATTATTATTATATATTATTATATTTTAATTATTATTATTATTATTATATTATTATATTATTATTATTTCATTATTATTATTATTATATATTATTATTATTATATTATTATTTATATCAATTATTGTCTAATTATCTCATTATTATTATTATATTTCATTATTATTAATTATTTTATATTATTATTATTATTATTATTATTATTATTATTATTATTATTATTATTTTAATTATTATTATTATTAGCTTCGATGTTATTACAAAAAAACAATTTTAAGATTTTCATTTTTCAATAAAATATTTTAAAATAATTTCTTAAAACTAAGAAACAAAAATAATAAAAAATAAAAATGAAAAAAAAGATAGACAATTATCAAATTGGATTAATGTCAAACATATTTTAGAAAAAAAATAGTTACCAAAAAATTTAAAAACTGTTTTATAATTATAAAGTTGTTCTAAAAGAGAAGATTATTTGCGCAAATTTTAAAATATTATTTATGTTTTTAATTATTAATCAACAACTAAATTTAAAAAATTATTGTTATACAGTTCGAAATGCAAATATTCCTTGAATCACGTAAAAGGCTATCAAATCTTCCAAAGTAATTTATGGGTTGAAAAATACTTTATTATTATTATTATTATTATTATTATTATTATTATTATTATTATTATTATTATTATTATTATTATTATTATTATTATTATTATTATTATTATTATTATTATTATTATTATTATTATTATTATTATTATTATTATTATTATTATTATTATTATTAATATTTTTATTATTATTATTATTATTAGCTTCGATGTTATTACAAAAAAACAATTTTAAGATTTTCATTTTTCAATAAAATATTTTAAAATAATTTCTTAAAACTAAGAAACAAAAATAATAAAAAATAAAAATGAAAAAAAAGATAGACAATTATCAAATTGGATTAATGTCAAACATATTTTAGAAAAAAAATAGTTACCAAATAATTTAAAAACTGTTTTATAATTATAAAGTTGTTCTAAAAGAGAAGATTATTTGCGCAAATTTTAAAATATTATTTATGTTTTTAATTATTAATCAACAACTAAATTTAAAAAATTATTGTTATACAGTTCGAAATGCAAATATTCCTTGAATCACGTAAAAGGCTATCAAATCTTCCAAAGTAATTTATGGGTTGAAAAAAACTTTATATATATATATATATATATATATATATTAATATATTTAATATACTATATATATATATATAGTATAATATAATATATAAATACATATATATATTAAAAAAATATATATATATATTATATATATATATATATATATATATATATATATATATATATATATATATATATATATATATATATATATATATATATATATATATATATATATATATATATATATATTTTTTTATTATAAAGAATATAACCAATAATATATATATAATATATATATATATATAGTATATTTATAAGATATATAAAGAAATAGCTATATATATATATATAAAACCGATATAATAAGTACATCCTAGTAACAATAATTTAATATATAAATATATATATACTTATATATTATATAATACTATATATATATACAAATCATAATATAACAATAAATTATAACAACATAATTTCCCTAGTATCTGAAATGGTTCTAATTGAAACACAGTGTGTGTCCTTTGAGACCGAAATATAATTAATAACAAAAAGTATTAAAAGTAAATAATAATTAATAATAATAATAATAATAATAATAATAATAATACATAAAATATAATATAATATATAATAATAATAATAATAATAATAATAAATAATAATAATAAAATATATAAATAACAATAAATTCATAAGCAAAACAAGAAATAAATTTAAAATAACATTTATTGATTATTAATAAAAACAGATTTAAAATAGTAATAATAAAAATCACTTATTACCATAATAGTATCAATCATACAATCATTCCATACAGTAATCCAACTCATAAAAATATTTTACATACAGAACTACATAATAATAATAATAATATAATAATAATATCAATAATACTATAATAATAATAAATCAATAATAATAATCCTGACGAGATAATAATAATAATAATAATAATAATAATAATAAATAATCAATCAATAATAATAATAACAATGAAAAATAATAATACTAATAATGATAACAATAATATAATAATAATAACATAATTCATATAATATAATAATAATAATATAATAGTAATAATAATAAATAAATTTAATAATAATAATAATAATAATAATATAATAATAATAATAATAATAAGATCTACATACTAATACATAATAATCAATCAGAATAATAAAACACTGTTCTCCAGGAGGTCATAGACCTTCTAGCAAACCACGACCATTCAGTGGAACCATCGAGAAAGTCTTGGGTCACGTTTAAGCCTAGACGCTAAATCCGCTGGCTAGCCAGACCTATCGAGTAAATAACTTAAACCTAACCTAACTTAACCTACTTAACTCTTAACCTAACCTACCTACCTAACCTAACCTAACTAACCTAAACCTAAACCTAACTAACCTAACCTAACCTAACCGATAACCTAACCTACTAACCTAACCTAACTTAACCTTAAATTATTTCAGTTTATACAGTTGTTGATCAGGGGAAATTAGGAGTTCTGTTTTTACGCTATCTTGTGAGGATGTGAATTATATCACTAATATCACAGTACAGTTTTACCAATTGCACCTAACTTAATCTAACCTAATTAATTCATTATATATACAGTTGATCAGTAAACTTCCGAGTTAGAACTACGTAGCTGCGAGGTATTAAATTACCACTCACTAGTTACTATCAGTATCGCAAATATGCCTCTATATAACATATATATATATTATATATATATATATATATATATATATATTATATAACATATATGTATATATTATATATATTATAACGTAATAATAATAATATATATATATAATATATGTTTATAATAGTATATATCTATATAGAGTCTGTTACACTCATATAGGGGTAATATATATATATATACATTATCTATACTATATATTATATATATATATATATATATATACTATAACCTATAATTATATATTATATATAGTACCATATATATCAGTATAATATATATATTATAATTTATACAGAAATAAAAATACTTAGAAATCTATCTTAACTATTTTTCTTAACAAATTCTTTGGCTGTTACCCAGTTTAGTAATTGATTTTATTATCAACTCTTAATGATAAATAATTTATTTTTTATAAAGAATAATGAATATTTAGGTATCGTAATACTATAATAAGTCAACTGGAAGCTTGAATTATTGTAATTTAAATAATAAAGTTCTGAAAACAATATGATTAGTCTTCTGAAAAGCTTTCGTTCTTTTTGTTTTAGTTATCGCTAGATATTAGATAAAGATTTATTAATAATTTATTTTTTTATCTTTTTAAATTAATCTTTATGTATAATGTTTCTGTTATATAATAACTATTTTTCATTGAAATGTTGAACATTATTTTAGTTATATATTTGATTCTTACTTATTTTCTGGTAAACTTTATTTGAAAGTATTTTAAAGGGAACAAATTTCATAAGTCAATGGTATTATTAAATATAACGCTTAAAAAAATATTTTTTGAATGTTTAAATATATATTAATACTTAATAATTGTAATTACTTAATTTTAAAAAATTGATTAATTTCAAAATTCCTTGGAAACATTTTGTTTCATTGCTTTAACATCTTTAAAACAATATATATTAAATTTAACTTACATTTTAACAAATAATTAATTACTTTTCTCTAGTGTTCTATTATTATAATTTATTAATTAATTTACCTATTTTATTAAGAAGTTGCGTATTTGGCACACTTACACCTTGACCTAAAATTTATTTATTTCGCTTCTTTTCTTTATCTTTAAAATTTAAATTCTAAATAAACTAATTAATTAATCTAATTCTTTAATTATATATTATTATATTATATTATTATTATAATATATTATTATCTATTATTATTTTATATATATATGTTATTATATTATTATTATTATATTATATTATTATTATTTTTATTATTTTATTATTATTATATTTATTATTATTATATTATGATATATTATATTATATTATTATCATTATATAATTATTATTATTATTATTATTATATATTAATTATTATTTATAATGATTATTATTATTATTATTATATTATTATTATTATATTATTATATTATTTATTATTATATTATTATTAATAGTATTATATTACTCATTATTATTATTATTATTATTTGTTATTACTATTATTATTATTATTATTATTAATTATTATTATTATTATATTCTTATTATTATTATTATTTTGATTATTTATTTATATTATTATTTTTTTTATATATTATTATTATTATATATTATTATTATTATTATTATTATTATATGATTAATTATGATATTATTATATTATTATATTTATATTATTATTAATTATTATTATTTTATTTTTTATTATATGATTATTATATTTATTATTATATATTATTATATATT
Organism: Trachelipus rathkii; assembly: GCA_015478945.1. Classification (NCBI taxonomy): domain Eukaryota; kingdom Metazoa; phylum Arthropoda; class Malacostraca; order Isopoda; family Trachelipodidae; genus Trachelipus; species Trachelipus rathkii. The sequence continues at coordinate 17,449 of JABUQX010056977.1, read as the reverse complement.
ATTATTATATGATTTATTATTATTTATAATTGATATTATTAATTATTATATTATTATTATTATTATTATATATTATTTTATTTATAGTATTATATATTATTATATTATATTATGATTATTATTATTTTTATTATTATTAATATTATTATTATTATTTTTATATTATTATTATTATTATATTATTATTATTATTATTATTATTATTATTCATGACAATTATATTAATCTTATCTACCATCAATTACTGAAGACAGGATACATTTGAACTTAATATTATTCTCCCAATATATCATATTATTACAATCTATTTAATTATATATTCAATTTTATTTCATTATTCAATCTTACATAACAACGTATATAGTGAGCTCGATCTATTACACACACACACACAGATTATAGACTCTTCGAGTTTATATTGATTTTAAACATAATTCTAAAACTAAGAAACCAAAAATAATAAAAAATAACACAACGAAAGAAAAGATAGACATATCAATTGGTCACTCAATTAGTGATCAACAATATTTAGAAAAAAATAAGTTACAAAATTTAAAAAACGTTACTTATAATATATAAAAATTGTTCTAAGAAAAGAGAAGGTATATTGGCAAATTTAAATATCTATTTATGTTTTTAATTATTAATCTAACAACTAAATATAAAAAATTATGTATATACTTTCGATAAATGCAAAGTGATTTACTTGAATTCACGTAAAGCTTATCAAATCTTTCCAAAGTAATTTAGGGTTGAAAAACCGTTTAGATCGATATATTATAACTATTATATATAATATATTACTACTTAGTATATTATATATATATATATTATAATAATATATAATATATATATAACTACTATATATATATATATACTTTAATTATACATATATATATATAACTAGATATAGCTATATATATATATATGTATATATATTAATTATACTAATATATATAAATATATATTATATATATAATACTATATATAATATATAATATACTATATATATATATATATATAATATACCAGTATTAGTATATATATACTATATATATATAATATATAATACTATATCTAGTATAAATACTATATACTCCTATATAGGCAGCCGAATACACTATTACTTCGCGATATGTCAGTAATCATGACGACGAGAGCCATATAGAGTATGAGAGACATTATCATAACTAAAGACCACTAGCGCGCGATACTAAGTAGCTATTCCCCGGAAATAGTAGACTACAATAATATAGTCTCACATCTCAATCATACAGCGAAGTCCTCCCGAACACTCCAAATGTATTATTTAACTAACAACATTATATATAACATATAAATAGCGTATAAATTATATGCTCGCGTTAATCACACGACCTAATAGGGAACGAAGGATAAGACCAGGGACACCACTCGAGTGAGAATACTTAAAATACGCAGCAGAATGAACCCTCACTATGCACTGCAGAGTCTGATAATAGCTACAACAACAAAGAAACGGCCAGCTATGACAATAACGACATCAATAATATAAATAAACCCATAGCCTCCTAGAATGATGGTAAGTCAAGGAGGATACTTATTATATAGTCTACTATAAAGAAAGACATACCTACGATATAACTATACTATCTATATAGAACCAACTATACGAAACCGATATAACTATACTAATACTACAAATATATATATTATATAGTAGATAGATACATATACTATATATTATCATATATACATATCAACACATAATATAATATCTATAATATCACCTAGTATATATCATATATTAAACTAGTTAACCAAATAGTACAAGAAATAGGGTATATATATTAAGTATATACTATATATATATATATATTACTAAAAATTATATATATTTTATTGTATATAACAATATGAATAATATATATACTATATAAGGTAAAGCTACTATACTCCGTAATAAAATAAACCATCAATTATATACGAAACCTAACTAATAATAATATAATACCTCATAAATACTACATCACTATACATACTATTATTACTCATATATAATCTCGAAATTCATACACAACAACAACACAAATCACCACTATAAAAAATCAATACTTAACAACACATTACATTTCCACTAGTATCTGATAACTGGGTCTACTCAATTGCAACAATCAGATGTATGAGTGTCCTTTGAACCGAAATATACATCAATAACACAATAAACATCGTAATAGTAATAAAAATAATAATAGATAATAATACAAAATAAAATAATAATAATAATAAAATATAAATTAATAATAATTTATAAATAATATCAAATAATTAATAATAATAATCAGCAATATACACTACATATCTAGACATAATCGAGAGAGTGTAGATTGAGAGTAGAGTGGATAATAATACATAATACCAAATAACAATAATCATAGCAACAAGGAATAAATAATCATAACATTTATTGATTATTAATAAAACAGATAACAATAATAATAATAGAATCATGTGATATATTAAACACTCAAATCGTATCCATGCAATCGATCTCCATGCACCGACATCCAACTCATAACAAATATTTATACGAATGAAGATACATACAGTAAAAATAATCAATCATAAATAATACATCAGCTAATCAATAATACCGCCCGAAACGAGCACACAATTACATAGATCAGAGCCGCACACATATAGCACATAACAGAGTACCAAATACAGCAATATGAGATCAGATGAATAAACAATGAATAATAATAATAATCATAATAAAATAATAATAATGACACATAAATATAATATATAATAAAATAATATAATAATAATAATAAAATAATTAATAATAATAATAATATAATTAATAATAATAAACAACAATGAAAATAATAATAACTAATAATAATAACAAATAATATAATAATAACTATAATCATAGATAGATGAGATAAAAATAATAATAATTAAATAATAATAATAATAATAATATAATCAAATAATAATACATAAAATAATAGAGATAATGATAATAGAACTCACGTGAAGTCGAACATAAATCAATGAACGTTAGATACTATAATAACTATATAAATACCTCTCTTCCCCATGGCCACGATCTGCCATATAACACACGATATGGTCAGAGCTACTACAACATCGCAGAACACGTCACATATTGCATAATCCTTATCCTCAACAGATGCACCGCACCATATTAGGACCTAAAGATCTAAATATCGTCATACTACACACCTATCGCTACTAGAACAATTATCCTAATTCTACTACCAGACCTTACTCCTAACCTACGTAAGCTACCCTACTAACTACACCATAATATATCGCCTACACTATACACCTAACAATCTAACTCACCCCGTAACACTAACTAACAAATTCACTTCTCTATATCACTATGTTACCTCACACTCCCGTGTATATGATCAACCTGTTATCGATCAGGAACTTCAGAGTTGACGTTGCATCTTGTAGGTGTATCACACGTAGCTTACTATACACTCACTACACACACGTCAATTTCAATACAAACTTTCATCACCTCTCAGTCTCATTAATTATATACTTAGATATCTCACGATGCCCCCACCTTTAGCATTCTATCCTTACGTTCAAAATCCCGGATCATTACACAGTTGATCTCAGATCAAACACTCCACACAGAGTTGAAGACTTCACGGACTTACGAGGCATTCGCACTAATTGATAATACAAGCTCAACTGTACTAGGTCCATGTGATCGTACAAAATATGCCAAGATTCGTTTCCATATATTAATCATTCAGCACACTACACAATATGAATCTTATCGACTAGCAACTAAGTAAATTAATAGAGAAGCCAGCTTTCACACTTATGTTAATACAAAATACGATACCGAACTACGATATTCTAACGCTGCTTACGCTCACCAGCACAACATGCTGCACTATACCATACGAACCTAATACTACCAAACGACGTAATAAACTTAGACCATAGCAGACCGCACCAACAGCACCAGACAAGATACTCCCATATATATATAGATATTATAGCACCCTCAAAATATTATTACATCATACCAGAACCAAATACAACCACATAATAACTTTATACTAGCAAACGTAAACTGTATATTCATAAATAGAAAACCTACAATAATTAAATAGAAAACTAACTTAAAAATATCTATTTCAATTAATAAGTTCTTGTAACAGAGTATCTCACAAAAGTAATACACAACAATCTAATCAGTGATAAGTTTATTACTAACTCTCAATCTGATAAACCTATCTTATTCAGTATCAGAAGAGAGAATACCATGCACACACACTCACAGATCGCAGATACTAATATACAAGCATTCTCTAACATATTCTCCTATCCTCCCCAACCATTTGTAGTGTTGAGAGCTAGCCTTATAATATTATCACACACTACCTACTCTACTACAACTCTCTAATCACTAATACAATACTCTTATATCATACTCTCACAGTGAGTAAGTAAGTATTGTCATACGTAACTCTCATCTATATAGACGACATGTATACTCGTCTAATACGTTGAGAATAACACTCAGTGGAATCAAAACTCAAATCTATGTACACGTGAACTATGCACATCTTTTAGAATTAACTCACAAACCTAGAATTAGTCCACGCAGATCAACAGCGGAGAGCAGCAAAAATATTACTCACACATTCAGTGGATCGAGCATAACGCGACTCAGTAGTTATGTATTAAACAGATATATAGAAGTCTGTAGAAACGCGGTCTGTACACGAGAATCTAGAAAGAGATCGCCACCTACGCAGACAGAGACGAGCCTCCATCAGAAAAGTAATCGAGTCATTCATATCATTCACGGATCACACCACAAATACACGCTCGTTGCCCACGTTAAACGTACATCGCGATCGACAGCATTCTGTTTTTTTATACTATATATATTATATATATATATATATACTCTATATATTACTATATATATACACTCACACACCTATATATATATAAGAGGCATAGGTAGAGTACTGTACTGTAACTAGTGAGGTTGTATTTTCATAACTCGAAGCCTACCGTAAGTTCAAACCTCGGAAGTTTACTGATCACAAACTGGTATAATAATGAAATTTAATTTAGGTTAGATTAAGTTAGGTGGCAAATTTGTAGAAACTGTACTGTGATTAGTGAGTATATATTCAACCACCTCACAAGGGATAGCGTTTAAAAACAGAAACCTCGCTAAGTTCCTGATCACAAATGTTAAATAATGGAAAATAATTTAGGTTAAGTAGCTAACTAAATGGTCGTTATAGTTAGGTTAAGTTAGGTTAGGTTAGGTTAGGTTAGGTTAGGTTAGGTTAGGTTAGGTTAGGTTAGGTTAGGTTAGGTTAGGTTAAGTTAGGTAGCGATAGGTCTGGCTAGCCAGCGGATTTAGCCGTTAGGCCTAACCCAAGACCTTCTCGATGTTTCCACTGACAGGTCGTGGTTTTTCTAGAAGGCCATGACTTCCGGGGAGAGAACAGTTTATTATTTCTTATTATTATTATTATGTATATTATTATATATTATTATTATATATATTATTATTATTATTATTTATATTATTATATATTTTATTATTATTATTATTAATTATTATTATTATTATGATTATCATTATATTATATTATTGTTATTATTATATTATTTAAATTTCATTGTTATTATAAACGATTCGCTTGAAGAGTCTTAATAGATCATTATTATTATTATTATTATTATTATTATTATTATTATTATTATTATTATTATTATTATTATTATTATTATTATTATTATTATTATTATTATTATTATTATATTATTATATTATTTTTATTATTATTATTATTATTATTATTAATTATTATTATTATTATTATTATTATTATTATTATTATTACTGTAGTATTTTCTAGTATTGTAAAATATTTTTATAGTGAATGACTGTATGAGATGATTGAAGAATACTTTAGTAGGTTAAAAAATAACTAGATGGTTTATTATTACTTTATCTTGTTTTTATTAATAATCAATAATGTTATTATTAATATTATTCTTGTTGTTATGATTATTGATTATTATTATTATATTTATTATTATTATTATTATTATTTTATTATTATTATTATATTATATTATTATTATATTATTATTATTATATTATTATTATTTATATTATTATTATATTATTATTATATTATTATTATTATTAATTACTTTCAGTTTATTTTATTAATTAATTTCGGGTCTCAAAGGAACAACACTGTTGTTGCAATTATAGACCCGTTTCAGATACTAGGTAAATTATTTTGTTATTAATAAATTGTCGTATAATGAATTTTTAATATATATATATTTAATATATATATATAGTATATATATAATATATTTATATATATATTATATAATATATTATATACACCGAGAACACAGATAGAAGGCGGACGTATACCATAGACTCTCACGACCCGCAACCACGCACGCAGGGCACAAGACGTATCCATACACAGTTATAATTTGACTGCTCACGGGTCACCAGAGAGCTAGAGACTATAAGTACATGAAAAACGGCACAGCAGAGCTCAAGCGATAAACGCTGTGAATAGCTATGAGGTAGCTACCTCACGTCACCACCAAATGGTAGTAGCGGCAGGTGAGTAGTAATAGACGACTACGCGAGCAGTACATAGTACCGTACACTATAGCAATAATTATGTACGGAATAAGCAACGTAAGCCAAGTAGTGCAACGCAAACTCGTGAGAACACGCCGTGACTTCACAACTACTCACCAGCAACAATAGTAGAAAGCCTCACACAGACAAATAACAGTTAAGTTAGGAACAATATATATATTAATACACTACTACCTAGTATATAGTAAAGCAAACTACTACATCCAACGCAAAATAAGTCACAGCCTCGCCCAACTAAGCTCTCACGTAAGCTAAACAGCATACCAGATCTAGAACTACAGGATGGTATAGTGCATTATCGCACAAGTGAAGAAACAATACACTAAGGTGATAGCTTAGTAGCCATCCGGAGCTCACTGAGCGACGACAGTGAGAACATATTACTCTCGTAGTAGTCACGCGCTCAGTGGTGAGCACATTATATATGATGACGGTAGTGAGACGACCTCAACGTACTGAACTAGGTCAGATATGTGAAGACGTAAGAGAGCTAGTACGTAAGCTATAACCAGCTAGAGTCAGCAAACGAAACCACACTCATCTACGGAGCGTACTCCCATGAACTAGTATATATATATACCTATAACTCATATATATGCTATATAAATCTCACAGGAAGAAACACAGCCAGCTCACTATCAACACGCCGGACCGCCTGCAAGCAATTATACGTAACCCACCCGTACCACACTCAATATGAAGGTAGCTCACTACTCTAGAACCACACGCCATACTAATAAAGTGAGATCAATACTCACGTGAGCGTGAGACGAAGCTCACGGGTAGCACTAATATAATTGCTAGGGGGTCACGAGTCACCTACTACTCACACAGCTCGACGTGAGGTAGTTAGAGATGAGTACAATACCGACTACCAGAAGCACAGATACCTATACACCTCACCAAGTAGAGGTAGAGATACAATACTCATAAAGTTAACCTAGCAGTGATCACCTAGCCGAACTCAGAGGCGAATAGGCAGCGCCTCACCGACGTCAGGAGCGAATAGCGGGTAGGGGTATGAAAATAGTTAACAGACAGAGAAGTTAACGTACTTAGATAATTACCAACCAAGATATACCCCATTACTCAAGGATTATCATCAACAATCTACATAACGTGAACGACTCAGGGGACCCAAATTAAGTCCACCAAAAAAGTGAGGGAATAATACTCACGTTAACGCCTCACTCACTGAGCTAAATACAAGTAGAGCTAATGCAATTTATTATAAGTAAGATACATACATAAATCACACTAGGTAGTAAGAGTATTCCTACACAGGGCTGAGCAAGTAGTAAACTACATAAAGTATCAACTAAAATAGTGTCAAGTATAAACTGAACACGGGCGAGCAACATCAGAACCTAAGGATCGGGCTAGGATTATGCAGGTATAAAATATAAGACACCTACACACTATAAACGTACGTCACATACATATAATAAGTAATCAGCTACACTACTAGTGCCACACCAACCTATATGTCAGAACAACAAAACATACACAACAGTGCTAGGAACTAACGATACAAGTCTTACTATCAAGCCTAACAACTAAACTATGAGAAGACTCTTCACTCACTCTTTTACTAAAAAATCTCCAAGCAAAAATGAATTTTGCATTCGAACTGTATAAACAATAATTTTTTAAATTTAGTTGTTGATTTAATAATTAAAAACATTAAATAATATTTTAAAAATTAGCGGCAAATAAATCTTCTCTTTTAGAACAACTTTATAATTATAAAACAGTTTTTAAAATTTTTGTTAAACATTTTTTCTAAATATGTTTGACACTAATCCCATTTTGATAATTGTCTATCTTTCTTTTCATTTTTATTTTTTATTATTTTTGTTTCTTAGTTTTAAGAAATTATTTTAAAATATTTTATTGAAAAATGAAAATCTTAAAATTGTTATTTTGTAATCACATTGAAGATAATAATAATAATAATAAAAATAATAATAATAATAATAATAATATAATAATAATTGAATAATAATAATAATAATAATAATAAGTAATAATAATAATATAATAATAATAATAATAATAATAATAATAATAATAATTAATAATAATAATAATAATAATAATAATAATAAAAATAATAATAATAATATTAAATAATAATAAAATAATAAATAATAATAAATAATTAATAATAATAATACATAAGTATAGCACTAATCAGAATCACAATAACATCAATACAATCACATTATATAAAATCATAATACATTAATTAATCACACATCAATAATGACGCTCGGGAAGGACATATCACACTCACAACCACTCATTTAAATTACATCATAAACCTCCACATCAATGCCCAAATGAGTATAATAATCACACATACATAACTTAGATCTAAATAAAACAAGACTAATACATCCCACACTCACTAATAATATGAAAAACTCCCAATAATTACATAGAGTAATCATAAATCATACTAATTTAAAGTACTTTAGTTTTAACTTTGATATAAATTGAATCACAATAATGGCGATCCCGCAAAGATTAATAATATAGAAATCACAAATAATAATAATAATAATAATAATATACAATATAATCCAATACATGAGATGTAATGAATAGTATAATCCACACTCACTCTCACATCACATAAAATATCAGATAATACAGAATATAACATAAATCACAAGATCTTATAAAATAATAAATAATCAATATAAACATTAGTAATAATAACACCCATCAATAAATCACATACATAATTAATAGTCAACAAATAATATAATAAAATAATAATAATAAGTAAATAATATAATAATAATAATTAATAATAATAATAATAATAATAATAATAATAATAATAAATAATAATAATAATAATAATAATAATAATAATAATAATAATAATAATAATAATAATAATAATAATAATAATAATAATAATAATAATAATAATAATAATAATAATAAAATAATAATAATAATAATTAATAATAATAATAATAAATAATAATAATCAATAATAATAATAATTAATAATAATTAATAATAATAATAAATAATAATAATAATAAAATAATAATAATAATAATAATAATTAAAAATATAGATTATGTAAATTAATTAGTTTATTTAGAATTTAAATTTTAAAGATAAAGAAAAGAAGCGGAATAAATAAATTTTAGGTCAAGGTAAGTCGTAAGGTGTGCACAAAAACTGCAACATTCCCTTAAATAAAATAAGGTAAATTAATTA
>JABUQX010056976.1:0-10732 GCA_015478945.1 Trachelipus rathkii | reverse complement strand
CCCGTGCATCTCAACACATTCCCAACACACACACACATTATCACACACATGCATAATCCCACACACACACACATAACCCATCTGACACACACACACACACACATTCCACACACACACACACACACACATTACTCCACGAAAATTATTGACACACACACACACATTACACACATTTATCACACACACAAATACACACACACACAAAATATATTTAGATATATATATATATATATATATATATATATATATATATATATATATATATATATATATATATATATATATATAAATATAATGGGAAATCTCACCCAATTCCTGGCCTAACGCAAATGGGTCAAGAGTTCACCGAGAACAGAGAAGGAAGAGAAAAAATTAAACAGCAGGAAAAACAGATAAAGGCAGGGAATTCCACAGAAGAAAGGTGACTGAAAAGAAGGAGGCACCACATCGAACAAGCCTGGAGTTACCTATATTCACTCAGAATTCGTGAGAAAACGAGTCACCCCTTGTGCTACCTGGGCTACGCAATGTTGGTGGAATGCGGGAGGTCAACTCCCTTTAGCACCAGCCGTTGTAGTACTTATATTAAAGAAATAGAGCACAAACGTCACGTCGCAGAGATAGAGGGTCATGGGAGTTATAAACTAGAAGACAGTTTATTAACCTTTTATCTTTAGACTTAACTATATCCAAAAGAAGGGCGAAACTGGAGCTATCCCACATGTGGGAACAAAACTCCATACAAGGGCGGATAAGACCTTTATATAATTGAAGTAACTGTTCGGAAGAAAAGGACTCCCGAAACCTGAACAGAACATGCAGCTTTTTAGAAGTCATCTTAACAACCATTGTGATGTGAGGTTCCCAAAAGAGTTTATTGTTTATGTTCAGGCCAGGAATGTTTATTTTGTCCAAAGTTGAGACGGGAGAGCCGTCGAATAAAATAGGAAAATTGGAAGGTGTTTTTGAGAGGAAGATGTGAAAAAACTGACTTTTTAAAGAGTTAAACTTCACAAGATTGAGGTGACCCCACCGGGAAATCTCATCCAGATCAGCAAGAATAGAATCGGTAAGTTAAAGTCAAAAGGCAACTCTAGAAGCGAAAGAGGGAGTAGATTTGAAATGAACGAAAGAATTAGGAGTTGAATCACCGGCATAAGAATTAATAGAGTTAGATGAGCAGCTAATAAGATTGTTAATGAATAGTAAGGAAGATGTTGGAGATAAAACAGAATCTTGCTGAGAATCATAGTCTGCACAGGAAGAAGAGGCCGCTCCATCAACAAGTGAAGATACGGAATGATCTGAAAGAAAACTAGACAAAAATGAGCAAAAAGAAGGAGGAAACCCAAAATAAGGTAGCTTAGAGAGAAGTGACGCATGTTATACTCTGTCAAAGGTTGGTTATGTCAAGCTCCACCATACATGACTTCCCATACTCCCTAAGGGCAGAAGACCATAAATCAGTGAGACAGAAAAGAATATCACCAGTTGACCTTGAACGTCGAAAGCCGTGCTGGTGATCTTAAAGGTGGAAATGATGTTCCAAATATTCCAGCCAGGAAACGAGAGTTGAGGAGAGTTTCAAAGATTTTAGACAGAATACAAATGAAAGCTATAGGACGATAGTTAGAAGGATCAAGGCGGCTATCCTTCTTCGGAATCGGATGAACATATGCGCGCTTCCAGCACTGTGGGAAAGTGCTAGAATTAGGGCATAGAGAGTGGAGACAAACGAGGACAGTTGCTAGCTCGGGAGTATACTCTCTCAGAACACGGAAGAATGCCGTCCATGCTGCTAGTCTTCCTAGCGTTCAAATATCTCAGGATCTCATGCACCTGATCATATGTAATCAGGCAGAGCCATGGGACACCTTAGAGGAGAAGGAATAGGAAAGGGATTGCCGGAATCGTCAAAGATGGAATTAGAATAAAAGATGAGGCCGAAGAGATTAGTCTTTTCAGAAGGAGTATTAGCTTTAGATCCATCAGAGAGTTTAAAAGGGGAAAACAGATTTACAGAAGTTATTAGAGATATTTTTGGTAAAGGGCCAGAAATTTTTGTCAGTAGGAGATCCAAGGAGTTCAGAGATCTTCCCATTGTTGAAAGCACGCTTAGCCTCACGAATAATATCTCTGCAACGATTCCGAGTTGAACGAAAATTAGCAAGAGTGATTGGAGTAGGAGAGTTTTACATATTTGATAAGCATTGCCTCTATTCTGAAGAGCACGAGAGTAGGTGCCATCGAACCACGGATTATGAGGAAAAAAAGATTTAGTAGAAGATGGAATATACCTGCTCATTCCTTCAGAGATTACGGCTCCTACTTTTTCAGCAGTAACCGAAGCATCCTCTGAGTCAAAACAGTTTTCATACCCCGAACTAGCCCATTAAAGTGCCAGAAAGTACGTTTGTGCAGTGTGGAGCTGCTGGAAAGAATGTGTTATAATTAAGAGCTACAAGATTGTGGTCTAAGTTACCGATAGGAGGGAGAATTGTGTATTTGAGGAGGGAAAGATCAGTAGTCAAGCATAGGTCAAGAGTGTTCAAGAATTGGTTAGGACAATCTGGGATGTATGTAGGTTCCATAATAAACTGTTCCAGATCGTTGAGAATACTGAATGTCATGGACTTCTTCCCACCTGTACAAGCATTTGAGGAGTTCAACCACTCAGTGTGACGTACGTTGACGTCCCCCTAGGTAGAGGACCTCAGCATTTGGATGAGAAGAAGTAAGGGTCTCGTGAGAGGTAATAAGATATTTAAAATGAGTCGGGAAATCTGTTCCATTAAGAGAGCAGTAGCAGAAACACAAGACGGGGGAGTCCACGTCCACGTCCACGTCCACGTCCACGTCCACGTCCACGTCCACGTCCACGTCCACGTCCACGTCCACGTCCACGTCCACGTCCACGTCCACGTCCACGTCCACGTCCACGTCCACGTCCACGTCCACGTCCACGTCCACGTCCACCCACACCACTCCCCGTCTATGCAGTCTTGTCATTAGTACAATCAAGCGCCAGCACACACAGAGACACACACCAAAAAAATGTTAGAGATCCGCATTAAAACGTTAAATATAAAAATATATATGATAATTTGTGTTTATGAAAATGGAAAGCAAAGGCTAAATCAGAATGTTCAGTAAATATGTAAAATATGTAAAATCTAAAAAGTTTAAAACACACGCGTGCTCACACACCACAAATTTCGGACCACAAAAAAAAAATAAAAATAAGTAATCTACATGAAAACTTTAAAAATTAAATTAAAGGCTAAAAGCTATATGTGAGAGTGAATACGCATATTAACATATCCAGTAAATATGAAAACCAAAAAAAGTTTAAAAGATAAGACACTAAAAACCTATCTTAAGATTCCAATCGGTTAAATAATTACGTTGGTTAAGTTTCCATCTTAATACATTAAAATTATTAAAAAAAGTAAATCAGCACACAGGCAATTAATTAGAAATTAAAATTAAATTAATAAGAAACTAAGACGATATCATGGGTATTTAAATTGAAAGTTGAAAATGAACCACTAAAATTTTAAAAGTAATATATATATATATAATAATAATATATAATAATATATATAAATAACAAATTAAATATCATACATGTTTAAGAGTTATTAATGATTTATAAGTTTATATATAGTATTCATTTATAGATTTAGGTTAAAGTTTATAAATTCAAATTTTAATGTTTTAAGTATTAAGTTAAAGTTTTAAGCTTTTAAGTTTAAGTTTATGTTATAAGTTTAAAATTAATAATAAGTATATAATTAAAGATTTATTAGTTTTAGTTCTTAAAATTAAAAATATCTATAATTATAATAGGTTTTATAGTTTTTTATGTTAGAGTTGCCACGATTTAACTTTATGACGTTTAGTCTAAGTTTAAGATATTAACGTAAGTGTATGTATCTAAGTATAGAGTTAAAGTTTAAGCGTTCTACAGCTACATTAAGTGTATATATGGTTAAGTTTAGTATACTACATCTTAAGTTTTGTGTTTAGATTAGAGTGTTTAAGTGGTCTAGGTTTTAGCTTATAATGTGTTTTATAAGATTGTATTTGATATAAGTTAAGTATATCTTAGTGTTTAAGATTTAAGGTTTAAGATTTTTCGAGGATAAAAATTAAGAGTTTAAGTTTATGATTTTATAGCATGCTTGTTAGTCGTTTAATGTATTAAGATATTCTCATGAGCGTCTTTAAGTTTTTCACAGTTTTAAGTATCATACACTGTAAGTGTTTATTGGCGTTTGCATGAGAGTTGTAGAGTATTAAATTTAAAGTGTTATGTTGAAGATATTTAAGTGTCTCATAGTTTTAAAGTTCTCCCAAAGATTCATGTGAATTAAATATATAAGTTAACGTCTAAGTATAAGTTTATGTTTAAGTTTAAGTTTCATTAAGATGACTCTTAAGAGTTTAAGTTTAAGTTTAAGTTAAAGTTTAATAAATTTAATGTGTCATTTAAGTTAAATTTAATAACTTTAAGTTTAACAGTTTTAGTTTTAAGTTTAAAAGTTTAGAGCTGTTAAGATTAAGATATTAAACTTACAAGTTGTTTGCAATTAATGTTTAAGTTTAAGTTTTAAGTTTTAAAGTTTTAAGTCTGAATTTAGATTTAAGTTAAATTAGAGTTTAAGTTTAAGTTAATGTTTCAAGCTCCTAAGATTTAAGGTGGTAACCAGAAAAACTGTCTCTGCCGAGCTGTTCGCGTCTATGGTAAAGTCGTACGTAGCTCTTAAAATACTACGATATAATTAGTTTATATAATGTTAATAAGTATATAAGTTTAAGATTTAAGTGTTAAAGTTTATTAAGTTTTAGTATAGGGATTATATGTGATTCTGAAAGAATGTTTTTAAGTTTACAGCTATAATATATAGCTATCATAATCAACTGTATATACTTTATAGTTAAGAACTTAATGTTTTATATAATTGTTTTATTAAATTAAATTTAATTATTTTAAAATTTGAGTGAAAATGCTTATAATAACTATTTTAATATTCTGTAGTAGATTCAAAGTTTTATATTGCTTCCTGCAGCAATTTTAATTGGCTTTAAAACTAGAAAACCAGTTTTATATATATTAAAGTTTTTAGGTTTTAAATTAATTGAGAGAATTTCAATTAATAAATATTCGATTCCTTAAATTTTACAATTATGCTGTTTAAATATTACAGTTTATGTTTAAGTTTAAAGTTCAGTTTTTTAGTTTAAGTATTAAGTTTATAGAGTTTAAGTTTAAACGTTGAAGTTTAAGTTTTAATATATTTCTAATATTTATGGCTTCTACAATTTAAATTTACCGTTTAAATGATATCTATATTTTTTTTGTTTTAAAGTTTAAGTTTGAAGTTAAATATTTTAAAAGTTGAAAGTTAAAGTTAAATATATATATATTTACGTCTACGTTAAAAGTTAAAGCTTAAGTCTAATATGTATATAATATTTGTGTGTAAGTATTATTGTGCTTTATATATGTTCGATGATTTGTCAATTGAGGTTTACGAGTTTAATCTTGTTTAAAAGTTATAGTTTTAAGGTCTGAACAGTTAGCTAAGTTTAAGTTTAAGTTAAGTATTAAATTTTTAAGTTATTTATGATAATAACGGAAATCGGATTTAGGTTTAGGTTTTATAGGTAGAATTTAGCCATCAAGAGATATATCCGACGGCATTTTGGGGTGTGCCATTTTAAATTTAGACAGGTTTTTAAAATCAAGCTGGGGACTTCATTTAAGTTTACCGTTTGTTTGCGATTAAGTGGAATTTGAAGATTTAAATTAATCAGTGGTATGAGTATACCGATTATAGATTTAAAGTTTTAACGGTGAAGTTTAAGTTTAAGTTAAGCTTTAATTTTTGTAATTTATAGTTATAAGTTTAGTTTAGCTCTATATAAGAAATTTCACATTAAAGAGTTTATATTGTCCATTAAACATTAATTAATTTAATAAAGTATGTAAAATATCTTTAAGATTATAGTGTTTTTATATTAATTTTTTTAAGCTTTAGTTTAATGTGTATATAAGTTAAGAGAAAGTGATATAGTCTTATTAAGTGTTATTAAGTCTTATTAAGTCTTATTAAGTTAAGTCTTATTAAGTTAATACAGTCTAAGCTTAATGAATTTAAAGATAAGTTTTATTAGAAGCTTAATATACGTTATGTTTTTTATATTCTATTAATATTGCTTCACAGTTTACAAATTATATTTATAGTTTAAGTTTATATTTAATTTAGACATCATATAAGATATATAAGTTTAGAAGTTTTTCAAGCGATGGAGTTCTAAAGTTTGAGAATGTGTACTCAAGCTCACTCATGTTTGGTATAAGTTCGTGTGTCTTTTAATTCAATAAGATTTCAATATAATTAATACTCCCGATATAGGTCTTTTGAGACCTTACATATGCCAAAATTTCGGCATCGTTCCATTGTTACTATAAAGGATAATGTAATGTCCATTGTTTAAGAATTGTAGAATATTAAGCTTTAAGTTATAGTCTATAGTTTAATTTGTGTGTATTATAGTTAAGATTTAAAACCTATACGCTTTATAGATCTTCAAGAGACGACATTCTCAACGCTCCTTAATTTTAAGCTTATAATTCTTAAGTTTCAATGATATTAAGTTATAACGTTATAAGTTCTTACATATTCTAGATATTAAGTTTATATTTTAGGTTACTAAGTCTAAGTATTCTCAATGCTCTTTAATTATAGGTTTCAATGTTTAAGTTTAAATTTTAATGTTTATGTTTAGGTGTTATATAGAGATTATATGTATTTAAAGTGTTTTATGTTTAAAGATTTAAAGAGATATAAAAAATAATAAAGTTTAAGATTATAAAATAATATAAGTAAGAGAGTATATAGTTAATCCAGCAATTACCGTTTTATATATTTTTATAGTTTAAGCCTATAAAATAAAGTTTAAGTTTTAAGTTTAAGTTTAAACTTCTCGGTGTTGAACATTTGTCAAAGTTTGTTATAATAATATAAAACTTAAAATTTCAAGTTTAGTGTCGAGTTATAAGTTATAAGATTTAAATCTTTATAGTTATTAAAAAAGTGTATTTATCTTAAGTAATTAAAGTTTAAAAGTTTAGAGAGCTGAAATTTCTTGACTGACCTACTTTTACATATCTGTTGAGAGTTTATCGATAAAGAGTTTTTAAAGTTAATTAAGTTTAAGTTTAACATATTAAAATTTAGAGTTTAAGTTTATAAGCTATTGTATGTTTAAAATTCGTACGAGAGTTTACGCTTATAAGTCTAAAAAGTTAAAGAATATTAAAGTTATAGTTTAAAGAGTGTAAGTTGTTAAGTTTATAATGTTTAAGCTATATAGTGTGTGTAGTGATATTTAAGTTATATAGTTTATTGTGTTTAAGTTTCTTTAATGTTTAATGTGATTAAGGTTTAAATTAAAGTCTCAAGAATATCCATTGTATCTAATGAACTCTCATGATATTAGATGATATATATATAAAAACTTGTAAGTCTTAAGTGCTGTTAAGTATCAATTCAAAATAGTGAAAGATATAAGGATATTGAGTATTATGTTGTAGGCAGTCTATATACTGCTTAAGTTTACATTATGTTCTTAAATGCTTTATGTGTTCTTCAACACTTTAAATGTGTTTTGTTTAAGTTTAAGTTGAAGTTTAAGTTTAAAGTTTAAGTTAAGTTAAGCTTTGAGTTTAAGTTTAAGCTTAAGTATTAAGTTTAAGTTTAAGTTAGGTTTAATTTGGGTTTAAGTATTAAGTTTAAGTTTAAGTTTAATATTAAGTTAAAATTTAAGTTTAAGTTTTACAGTTTAAGTTTTAAGTACAGTTTTCAGTATATAAGCTTTCAGTTAAATTTAAGTTTATCTTTTAAGGTTAAGTTTAAGTTAAAGTTCTAAGTTTAAGTTTAAGTTTAAGTTTCTTTAAGTTTAGGTTTAAGCTTAAAACTTAAGTTAAGTTTTAAGTTTATGTTTAAGTTTTAAGTTTAAGTTTAAGTTTAGTTTTATGAGTGTGAAAGTTTTATATGCTTATATGTTTGAGAATTTTCACAAATTTAGTTAGAGTATAAGTGAGTTAAGGTTAAAGTACTAAGTTTACAGATATATATAAGAGTTTACACGCTTCATATGTTTATGAGAAAGTTTAAAGTTTATGAGTGTAAATATTATATCTTTGTTGATGTTTTAATTCTAATTCAAGTGTAATTAAGATACCTATTTAGAATTTAATAAGTATCTAAGCTCTAATTAATTATATAAAAGATATATAAAAGTTATATAACAGTCTATATCAAACTGAGTATGTCATAAATTTAATTAACATACTTGTATTATTGTTTTAAAGTATTTTAGTGATAAGTTCTGATCGTTGTTGAGTTAAGTTTACAGTTTAAGTTTAATCCTAGTTTCGTGTGTTTAATTCTAAAGTTATAAGTTAATAAAGATTGGACGTTTAAATTTTAAGTCTTTAAGTTTTTAAGCTTTGGTTTTAGAGTGTTATTCATTATAATATAGTTTACTACGCTATTATAGTATTTTATAGTCAAGCAAGCATTTCTCTACTTCATAGTATAACTAGAGTGTCAGAGTTTAAGTTGGAAAGCTTTAAGATGTGTGTTTAAGCTCCGTCTATAAGATATATACAAAGTTTAATAGTTAATAAGTGTTCAAATCATGTTATTTAATGTTAAAGTTAATGTTTAACGTTGTAAAATATAAGTTTATAGTTTAAAATATTTTAAGACTTAGATTATTAAGTTAATGTGTAATTAAGAATTAAGCTTGAATTTAAAGTGATATGATACGGATTAAGATTGTTTTGGCTCAAATATTGTCTCTTAGCTTGTTTTAATTCAAACATCGCCTCTTAGCTTGTTTTGGTTTGTTTCAGGTTAGCAAAATTTGAGAATTCTAAATTATATGATATATAAGTATATGTTATGATAAGCTTAAGTTTCACAACGTATCAGATGGTTAGGTTTCTTTAGTATTATATATTAAAAAATTAAGTTTAAAACAAAGAATCGAAATTATTGAATAGTAACTGAACAATAGAGCGATTTAAAGTTTAAAGTTTAAACGTAAAAGTTTATATCTAAAGATAAAACAGCTCCTTAAGGGTTAAATTGAAGTTCTCAATTTTAAGTGATAAGTTTCAAGGGTTACAGTTTAAAAGCTACTTAGAAGTTCTAGCGATTAATTTTTAGATTGTAACGGTATGTTATATAGTTTGACAGTTTAGGTTTGGATTTAGATTTTAATAGTTTGTGTGTTCAAGTTTTAGTTTTAAGGAGGACACCAGTTAAATAAAATAACTTACAGTGAGTTTATATTACCGCTATCCTCTTTGAATAAGTCAAGCATTAATTTGAATACACGTTTGGAGCTCTAAACGTTAATTCAAGTCTTACAAGTTATTTATAATAATGGTTTTTAAGTAGGTATTAAGGCTTTATAGCTCTTAAGTTTAAGTCTTAAGTTTCTTAAGTTAATAAGTTTATAGTTTTGCAGTTATAAACAGTTTAAGTCTTCAAGTTTCACAGTATCAAGCTTTACATTCATAAAGTTAATTAAATTTATAGTTTAACGTTTTAGTAAGCTCATAAGTATTAGCTGTAAAGTTTATTATGGATTATAGTGTTGTAGGATATAGGGGCTACTAAATCTTATGTACAAGATAGAAATGGAGATATTGCTTTAAGCTCGAATGTTGAAATTGATGATATAGAGGTTATTAAATTACTTGTTAAGAGAAGAGTTAATTTAAATGTTGAAGCGCAGTTTCATGGTGATTTTATTTTTAAAGATTTAAGTACTTAAGCATTGCATTAAATAAAATTGATAAAATATCTCAACTTTGTTAAGATAGCTCATTGAGTTGTGAGAGCTCTTCACAGATATATGCTCTCTCACTCTTAGATGATGTTTAAGTGTTTATATCATTCTCTACATTAGATGTTAAGATAAAAACTTGGATATTACGTGATTGTATGTTTAAAGTATATAAGTATATAAAAAGTGTTACAAACAAGCTATTAAATTACTTGTTTAAAAAGTATTTAAAGGCTAAAGATCATAAAAGATAGGTTTATAAGGCTAACAGATGAGAAGATATATTTTAACTTAGCTGTTAAAGCATAAAAACAATTTGGATATTAAGAATTTTAGGATTTATAATTTATATTAATATATTAAGATTATAAAGTTTTAAGTTTAAGAATGATGAATTATCTTAAAATAATATGGATAATATAATAATAAGTTAATAGCTGCTTGATTTTTGGCTTAAGTTTAAGCTTAATAAGCCGGTAATTGTATAACTGACAAATTATTAAGATAGGATAATAAGTTTTAAATATAAAATAATGAATAATAAAGGTGATAATAAATGATAAAGTAAATTATAGTTTAAATATAGATTTAATATAGATTAAAGATTAATGAATTAAAGAATATGAAAGTTAAGGTTTATATAGCTAGTATAAGTTTAAGTTATACCACACCGGTGAAGTAAGTAGGTCATACAGATTTGAGTTTAGTTATATAGTTTTGTATTAAAGTATGTTATGAGATTTATAGTTGTGTCTAAATTAATAAGTTAGATTAAGTTTGTAAGATATTAAGTTTAGTTTAAAATGGCTCGTAAAGAGTTTGAGTGTAGTTAAATCATCTAAGAATAAATCTCTTCTCCCCC
>JABUQX010056975.1:5000-20891 GCA_015478945.1 Trachelipus rathkii | reverse complement strand
AAGCAGCGAAGATATTTATCTATCCATTATTTTTTACAGTATTCTATCATTATTTTTTCAGTAACTAATTTTATTGTTTTCAGTATCTATCATCTATTTTTTCAGTTCTCTATCATTATTCGGAGCTTGTTTTTTCAGCAACGTTATAATTATTTTTTCAGTATATATCATCATTATTGTTTCAGTATCTATCATTATTTTTTCAGCGTTATCTATCATTATTTTTTTCAGTATCTTCGATTATTTTTTCTCAAAGTATCTATATTAGTTTTAGGTATCTACTCATTATTTATTCAGTATCTATCTTATTCTTTTCAAGTATCGTATCACTCATTTTTCAGCTGATTCTATCATTATTTTTTTCAGTATCTTTTCATTGACTTTTTCAGGGTATCTTCTATCATTTATTTTCGTCAGTATCTGTCAATATTTTTTTCAGTATCTATTCATAATTTTTCCAGTATGCTTACAATTATTTTTTCAGTATCTAAATCGATTATTAATTTCAGTATGTTACCATTGATTTTTTGCAGTGTGTATATTATTATTTTACAGTATCTTCAATGTTTAATAAAAGCTTCCTAATCAGTTACTGTTTTCAGTATCGTATAAATTATTTTTTCAGTATCTTCATCATTTTTTTTCAGTATCTATCAGTTATTTTTTCAGTAATCTATCATTATATTTTTCAGTATCTATATTATTTTTCCCGTATCTATTATGTATTTTTTTGCGAGTATCGTATCATTAATTTTTCATATCTATATTTTTTTTTTTTCAGTATCTATCATTATTTTTAAACCGTCATTTCCAGTATCTATCATTATTTTTTCAGCATTATCATTATTTTTTTCGAGTATCATATCATTATTCTTTTCAGTATTATCTTTATTTTTTCAAGTATCATCATTATTTTTCAGTATCTAATTATTACTTTTGCAGTATCTATCAATTGATTTTTTTTCAGGTAATGCTATGCATTATTTTTTTGCAAGTATCTATCCTTATTTTCAGTATTTTATCTTTTTGTTTTTCAGATCATTTTTTATTATTGTTTTCAGTATCTTTTCCATTTTCCATTATCTAATATATTTTTGTCAGTATCTTCATTATTTTTTTCCCAGTATCTATCATTATTTTTTAGTATATAATCATTATTTTTTCAGTAATCTATCTGTATTTTGTTTCAAGTTCTAGTCATTTAATTTTTCAAGGGTCATCCTATCATTATTTTTGTCAGTAGCTATCAGTATTATTCTTCAGTAATCTATCATTATTTTTTTCAGTATCGTCTATCATTATTTTTCGTAACTCGCGTATCATTATTTTTTCAGCTATCTAGTCTTTTTTTCTAACTAATCAATAATTATTTTTTTCAATATCTATCAATATTTTTTTCGTATGTATCTTCTATCAATTATTTTTTTCAGAACATTTGCATCTCTTCATAACATGAGATTAATTTTTTCAGTGTTCTAGTCATTATCTTCTTCAGGATCAATCGTAAATGGAAAGAGTATCTTCTCCTTGAGCTTTTCAGTAAAGAATGATTTATTTTTCAGTATCTATCATTATTTTTTCAGGTTCTATGATTTTTTTTTTTTTTCAGTAGCTTTCCATTATTTTTATTTCCATAATTTATCATTATTTCTTTTTCAGTATCTATCATTATTTTTTTTCAGTTCCTTATAAGATTTTTTCAGTATCTATGTCTGTTGATGTTGTGTTAATGCATTACTTTGTTCAGTATCTGATCATTATTTTTTTCAGTATCTTTCATTTTTTTTTTTCAGTATGCTATCATAGTCTTTTTTTAAATCTTTCAATTATTTTTTCAGGATCTTTCGCAAGTATTTATTGGTATCTAATATTATTTTTTATTCGAGCGTATGTCTATCCAAATTGTTTTGGTCTTTATCATTATTTTTCAGTATCTTTCATTATTTTTTTTAAAGGTATGTATCCTCACTTGGTCATTATTTTTCATTAATTGTTTTCAATATCCATCATTATTTTTTCAGTATCTTGTTTTTTATATTTTTTTCAATATCTATCATTATTTTTTCAGTATATATATCATTATTTTTTCAATATCTAGTCATTGATTTTTTCAGTATGACAATTGTTTCATTTAGGTATCTTTTTCAAAAAAAATTATTATTTCAGTATCTATCATTAATTTTTTTACGCTCTTCGTATCATTTATTTTTTTTTCAGGTATTATCCATTTTTTTAAAAAGTAAATTTTATTGTTTTCAGTATCTATCTTTTATTTTTCAGTATCTATCATTTTTTTTTTGGTATCTATGCCACTTTTTGTTTTTTCGAGTATTCGCCTTGTCATTATTTTTTCAGTTTTATCATTATTTCTTTCAGTATGCTATCACATGTATATTTTTTCAGGTCTCTATCATTATTTTTCAGTATCTTTCATTATTTTTGCAGTATCTATCATTATTTTCTCAGTATCTATCATTATTTTTTCAGTAATCTATCGATATTTTTTTTCAGTATCCGTATGCATGTATTTTTTCAGTTATCGTATCATTATATTGCAGCTGTCACTCTTATGTTGATATTTATGTGCTATCTATGATTATTTTTTTTTTCAGTATCTATCATTTTTTTACAGTATCCGGCATCATTATTTTTTCAGTATCGTTTTCATTTTTTTTTCAGTATCTATTATCTATTGTTTTGCAGTATGCTTTGCATTAATTTTGGTTTTTCATTATCTATAGTTCTTTTTACAGTATCTATCATGGTATTTTTTCAGTATCTATGCATTAATTGTGGGGTTTGGTTACAGGTTTGTATCCTATCATTTATTTTTTTGTCCAGGGAAAATTTTTTTGAGTTCACTGTGCTACGTTTCATATATTTTTTCAAGTATCTATTCCGCGTTCTGATCATTTTTGTATTTTTTCAAGTATCTATTCCGCGTTCTGATATTTCTTACTTTGATATCATCTGATGGTATTTTTATGTATGCTTTTTCATTACTTTTTGCAGTATGCTACTCTTATTTTCCAGTATCTATAATATATTTTTTCAGTATCTATCATTATTTTTTCAGTATCTATCATTATTTTTTCAGTATCTTTCATTATTTTTTCAGTATCTATCATTATTTTTTCAGTATCTATCATTATTTTTTCAGGATATCTATTCATGTTTTTTTGTCTTTTTTAATTATGCTTATATTTGGGATAGCTGTATGCTATCATTATTTTTTCAGCATCTATCATTATTTTTTCGTTATCTATCATTATTTTTTCAGTATCTATCATTATATTTTCAGTATCTATCATTATTTTTCTCGTATCTATCATTATTTTTTCAGTAAATTAAATTATTTTTTGCAGTCATTATCATTTTTTTCTTTCAGTGTTTTCACTTTATGTTTCCAGTATCTATCATTATTTTTTCAGCATCTATCATATTTTTTCAGTATATATCTTATTTTTCAGTATGCTATCTTTATTTTTTTCAGTGATCTATCATGGTATTGTTTTTTAGAACCTAGTTATTAATTTTTCATTAGCTATCATTATTTTTTTTTCAGTAACTAACATGTATTTTTTTAATAAATAACATTATTTTTCAGTATATAAGCATTGGTTCGCGCTATCGTTTATTTTTTCAGTATTTTTTTTTATTGGTTTTCAGTATGCTATATCATTATTTTTTCAGTATCTATCATTATTTTTTCAGTATCTATCATTATTTTTTCAGTATCTATCATTATTTTTTCAGTATATATCATTATTTTTTCAGTATCTATCATTATTTGTTTTCCATTTCATTCTTATTCTCTTTCTCGTTGGATGTTGATATTTACTTAGTTCCTTTTCTCAGGTCCATTATTTTTTCAATATCGCTATCATTATTGTTTTTGTTTCAGTAGAAGTCTTATTGATTCTTTTTCAGTATGCTTTTCTGTATTTTTTTTCTAATCTCATGCATTATTTTTTCAATATTCTATCATTATTTTTTTCGTATCCGTATGCATTTATTTTTTTTCAGAGATATTTCATTCTTTTTCGATCTGTCATTATTTTTCAGTTATATCTCATGTAATTTTTTAGTATCTATCCATTATTTTTTCAGTATCTTTCAATTATTTTTTTATTATCTAATCATTATTTTTTCAGTATCGTATATACACTCGAGTCAGTATCTTTCATTCTTTTTTCAGTATCTTTCATTATTTTTTCCAGTAATTTATCATTTTTTTTCCAGAATGCTAATCATTAATTTTTTCAGTAGTCTAATCATTATTGTTTTCAGGTATCCTATCATTATTTATTGCATTATCTTTGCCCCTATTCTTTTCAGTTATCGTATCATTATTTTTTTTTCGTATATACTCAGTTATTTTTTTCCAATATCATCATCTTTTTTTCAGTATCTTTTATTATTTTTTTTCCGTATTATCATTATTTTTTTTCAGTATCTCTATCATGGTATTCTTTTGTCAGTATTCTAATCATTATTGTTTTTTTCACGGTATCTTGTCATTATTTTTTTTCAGTATCGTATTCATTATTATTTAGTTATCTAGTCATTATTTTTCTAGTATCTATATTTATGTTGTCGTCCCAGTAATCTATCATCATTATTTTTTCGTCAGTATCTTTCATTATGCTTTTCAGTCATCTCTCATTATTTTTCAGTATCGTATCAGTTATTCTTTTTTTTTTACAAGTATATAATCATTATTGTTTCAGTATCTATCATTATTTTTTTTCAGTATCTTTCAATTATTTTTCAGTAATGTCTAAAACTAGATTGATACCATTAACGTAACTTCTATTTTCTTCAGTATCCTTTCATATTTTTTGCAGTATCTATCAATATTTTTTCAGTATCTATCATTATTATTTCAGTATCTATCATTATTTTTTCAGTATGTATATCATTATTTTTCAGTATCTATCATTATTGTTTCAGTATCTATCATTAATTTTGATCAGTAATCTTTCATTATTTTTTTCAGTATGCTTGCATCATTATTTTCTTCAGTATGCTTTCATTTTTTTTCAGTATCTGTCATTATTTTTTTCAGTATCGTATCATTCACTTTTTCAAGTACGCTCTATCATCTATGTTTTTTCGAGGTATCGTCTCATTAGTTCTTCAGTATCATATCATTATTTTTTTCAGTATTCAGCTTATATTATTCTTTTCAGGCATTTTTCATTGTTTTTCCAAGGTATCGTATCATTCATTGTCTCAGTAATCTGTCATTGATTTTTTAGAGTATCTATCAGTGATTTTTTTCAGTATTTCTATCATCTATTTTTGTCAACTATCTTATCATTATTCTTTCAGTGACTGTCATTTTTTTTTCTGAAGATGGTATGCCGTATCATTCCAGTTTTTTTCAGTGTATCTATTCATTGATTTTTTTCAGTATCTATGCATTATTTTCGTATCGTATCAATGTATTTTTTTGCAGTATTATCATTATTTTTTTCAGTAATCTAATAATATTTTTTTTTCAGTATCTTTCTATGCATCTATTTTTTTTTCAAGTTTTCTTCTCTTCCTTGCAATCTTTCAAGTATCTTTCATTACCTTTTTCAGTATCTATCAATATATTTTTTTTTCGCAGTATTATCTATTTGTTCAGTACTCGCTATCATTTTTTGTCTTCAGTATCTTTTCATTATTGTTTTTAAGTATCTATAATTATTTTTTTAGTATCCTATCAATTCATTTTTTCCAGTATCTATGCTTTATTTTTTTTCAAGTATGTTCATTATTATTTTCAGTTGGAAAGAAAGTCTCAGTCTTTTACTACCTCTGCCAGTTCCAAATTTTTTTCAGTTCTTCATTTTAAATTTTTGGTATCTATCATTTTTTTTTCAGTATCCATCATTTAATTTTTTTTCAGTATCTATTATTTTTTCACAGTATCTATCATTATTTGTTCAGTATCTTTATTATGTTTTTCAGTTTATCATTTTTTTCAAGTATCTAGGGCTCATTCATTGTTTTCAGTATCGTATGCAATCTCATCTTTTTTCAGTATGCGCTAATTCATGTATTTTTTCGGTATCATCGATTATTTATTCAGTCATCTATTATTGATTTTTCAGTTAATCTATCATGTCATTGTTTTCAGTATCCATCATTGATTCTTTTCAGTATGTTTTATTATTTTTTTCCAGTATCTAATCATGTATTCTTTTCAGTGACCTTCATTATTTCTTTGCAGTAATCTATATTATTGTTTTTCAGTATCTATCGATTATGTGTTTTTGCAAAGTATCGTTCATTATAATTTCAGCATTATCACTTAGTTTTTTTTCAGTATAGTATCATTATTTGTTTCAGTATTTATAATTATTTTTTCAGTATCTATCATTAATTTTTTTCAGTATCTATCATTATTATTTTCAGTAGCATTTTCTTTTGGGATAGCTGTATGCTATCATTATTTTTTCAGTATCTATGCATTAAATTTTTTTCAGCATCTATCATTAACCTTTCAATATATATCATTATTTTTTCGGTATCTATAATTATTTTTTCACGTATCTATCATTATTGTTTTCAGTATCTAGTCATTATTTTTTTTTTCGAGTAATCGATTTCATTATTTTTTTTAGTAATCTATATTAATTTTTCAGTATTTCATTATTTTTTTAGTATCTAACTTCATTACTCTTTTCCAGTACTCTATCATTATGGTGTTTGTTCGTGTATTTCCATTATTTTTTCAGTATCTATCTTTATTTTCTTAGTATCGCTATCATATTTTTTCACACGTCTCCCCCCGTATCGGATTAATTTTTTTTCAGTATCTATCATCTATTTTTTCAGTTTATGGAAATAGAAGGCAATTCTTCTTATTCTTTCAAGTATCAAATTATTATGTGAATATGTTTTGTCTTTTTTTTTTAAAAAACATCTTAGGGTTTTGTCCTTGACTTTGTTTTTGTTTTATAATGTGGTTGTTTGAATTTGAACTAAAACAGAATGGGTTTTTTTAACTTTTCTTTTATACTACCCAAAACTCATTTTTCTCATTTTTTCGGAAATTTGAAATTTTGGAAGAGACTTCATTATTTTAGTTTTTAACTTTAGAAGCTTTTGTTTTTGGCTTGACAAGGCCTTGACGAATTACTTTTAAAATTCGCATTATTGTTGTGCTCAGGGTGCCCTGGTCATTGAAGCTTAGGTTTTAGAAGCAATTTAAAGACAGTCTCCGCTAGTAAATTTTTAACAAGTTGACTGCGGATGTACTTTTAAAATTGCTCTTTTGAGCGTTTATTCTTCTCTAACATTTTCTTGTATTGAGAATTCGTAGCTACTGTAAGTTGCACTTATTGGAATTTATTTGAAAGTATGGCTATTGCTCTACATTCTTTTATTTTAACGACGAGAAGTGGTTAATATTTTCGCATTTATGTGCTATTTGTTTGGCTCATACAACTGCTTTAACTGTTGATTGCATGTCATATTAATTTTTTATCATTGCTTATTAAATATAATGCTTTGGATAAAGAATTGTTGTTTTTTTTACTAACTTTTTTGCTTCTCTTATTTCTATTAAAGGTTGTCTAATACCCTTTGTACTTCCAACTCTACATATTTATTATTTACTCCTATTGTTTTTAAATTACAATAAACTGAGAAGTAATAATAATAATTTTTAATCTTCTTAAATCTTTTTCGATTTTACCTATATTATTATTATTATTATTATTTATATTATTAAAGACATCAGATTTAATATCTCTTATAACTATTCTTATTTTTTCGATATATGAAGAGCTATGAATTTCATTAATTATTCTATCAATTTTAGAATATATTTGTTATACAAAATATATAAAATGTATATATATGTTTATATATATATTATTATATATATATATATATATATATATATATATATATATATATATATATATATATTTATTATATATATATATATTCTATAGAAAAATCTTATTAAAAACTTCATAAAAAGTAGGTTTTCAAATATTTTTTTTTATTGTTTTAATCCAAATTTATCTAAGTTATTCTTTTAAATAGTTTAAATGTAGTTTTCTTTCAAATAAAAAAGAAAACCATTTATTTTTTTTTATTATTATTTTTATTTAAAACAATATCATCTTTTTATTTACTAAATATTTTCTTTATATAATGCATTTATTACTTTGAAAA
The DNA here is from genome assembly GCA_015478945.1 of Trachelipus rathkii. Classification (NCBI taxonomy): domain Eukaryota; kingdom Metazoa; phylum Arthropoda; class Malacostraca; order Isopoda; family Trachelipodidae; genus Trachelipus; species Trachelipus rathkii. The sequence goes on along the minus strand of JABUQX010056975.1, from coordinate 12,710 downwards.
AAAAAAACACAATTGTTGGAGGCAGTGATATGTGGCACTCTCAAAATTTGCTTGTTCTCTGCTGCAAGCAAATAAAAAAAATACTAAGGGCACCTTAGTTTACTATTAATGCTTGTGTCATTTGATTTTTGTAGCTCATTTAATAATTTTACCTACCTTTAAAATACTGTTACTTTTACAAATTTTAAAAGATATTTTAATTAATGTATATATAAATTATACTATTGTAATTGCTCATGTAGCGATATATGCCAACTCTCTAAATATGATTTGGATTCGTCGTGAACCTTGTGCTTTTTGCAAGCAAACAAAATTTGGCAACTATTACGTTGGGTTGCTTCTTTAGTGCAAGTTATATTTTGCAACCTAAATATTATTTATAAAACTTACCTATTTTTTTTTATTCATAACTCATATAAAGGCACATTTTATTTGTTAATCTCATAGTTTTTCATAAAATATCTTTAAACTTTTTTATCATTCTCTAAATAAGTTTCTAAATTTTTTGTGACGTCATTTGCGTCGTTTGACGCGTATTGGCATTTGCATCCTCAATGACACTATTCTAACTCATTTTACCTTAATTTTTATTTAACTTTATTTATTGCTCATTCGCATATATGTATTCACTTTATTTCAATAAACATTTATATTTATAATTAAACACTTTAATTTTTATTTTATTATTTTACTTAGAAAGAAATATATGTGGCAACTATTATTATATTGCAAATATACTTTTCACCTTTAATTTTAAAAAAGCGACACTTGGCAATTTAGCAGCGTTCGATGGCATTGCAAAGATTTTTCTTTATTTATTATTTTTATTTAACTTTAAAAGATCTCTCTAACTCTTAGCAACAGTATTTTAAATAATTTCACTTTTAAAACTTTTACTATTTAGGAATCACATATATTCTTAAATGCACTGCAATCCTTCCTCTCTTTTTTCTTATTTCTTGAATGCTTGCTTCAAACAGCGAAATAGAGGAGAGGGAGGAGACTGTCCAAATGTAACAGCGCCATTCCTTTTGCAATGGTTGAAAGCATCCCGTTTTCTTCGGCTCGCAGCAGACATTTTGGCTTTGCAGACAACTTTTCTTAAATTTCTTATGAATTATTCCTTAAAGTGAACTTGCACGATTTTCCTTACTTTAATTAATTCGTCTCCAAAATTATTCCTTATATTATCCAAGACTGTGGGTTAAAATTCTTCAAATCAGAGGACCTGTTAAATTCTTCTAATGGGAGTTTGAAGAATTACACGATTATTTGTCGTTAATCATAAAGGGCGATTTTGTACATTTTTGCATTCACAATTCCGACGATGCCTTTGACTCCAAGCATAGTTCAGGCTGAGGGTAATATTGGTACTGAATGTGTTCACAACATCAACTTTTATTGGTAAAGTGCTAATGACATTCGTCCTGAAAGACATATATAAAACATACTATATTTACAATTCTAAAACTAATATAGATAAAAATAAATAAATCATATAAAATATGGATAAAATCATTTTAATCTTTACAAAAAAAATGAACTTGTTTAGATATTCACAATTATTCCATTAATTAGATTCAAATTTGGATATAAATGCGTAAATACCTTAGATGATAGCCCTATTAGCTTCGCTAAAACTTGTTTTCCTTTGATTATTTATTATTCATAATGTAGTTTATTAACTTTGAATATTAAATTTCTCTCTTAATAAAACTACGTCTTCCTTCTATGAATATTTTGTTTGCAATCGTGATGACCTCTCTCGCAGAATCACTCCTCATCTTCACGCAATGTCGCACTCTTCGTTGTTTTCACCTACTTTGGCCTGCAACGTTTCATTGCAGGAACTTCTAATGTTAAATAACATTACACAATATATACGATATACATATATATAATATAATAATTAGTATTATATATATTATATATATGCTATCATAATATTCCTTATATATATATCCTATAATATATATTATATATATTATATATTATTATATAACTATAGTATATATATATTTACTTATATATATATATTATATATATATATATATATCTATAAATAGTAAAAGTCGGGCAGAGCCACGACGCACCGATTCTTAAAAAATTTCCAACATAGACCTCAAGTACGGTATAGTGAAGCGTAAAAATGACTGACCGTCTTCAGAAAAAGGTTGTCATCTAATCCGAAATTACATTAACGTAGCTCTAGTAGGGTTTAAAGTTACTTTCCAACCTCGACCAGACTTCGCGTTTAAGTCAACACTATACGAAATTGCAACTATTTCCAAGCGAGAGGACAAAGATATAGTATATCTATATATAGTATATATATATTATATATAATCTAGTTAGTATTATATATATATAAATATATTATATATATATTATATATATTATATATATATATATATATATATATACCATATATATATATATAATATATATATTATATATATATATATATATATATATATATATATATATATATATATATATATATATATATATATATATATATATATATATATATATATATATATATATATATATATTATATATATATGAGAAGATATATATATAAATATATATATAACATATTATATATATATATATCACTACTCTCTGGCAGGGATTATTAATTAATATATTTACTAATATTACTATATATTATCTATCATTACATAATATATAATCTTCATATATTATATATATTCATATATAATATATAAATATAATTATATATATATATCTATATATTTATTATATATATATAATATATATTATATATATATATATAATATATATACTATATATATATATATATATATATATATATATATAATTTCTTTGTAAACGAATGCAAGATTCGCATATAATAATGGTCGTCAGTTTACGATTTCGTAGTTAAATTTATCACAGATATGATAGGCCAAACAGTTTTACAACATGATCAGTATTTATTTAAAGAAATCAATTTAGGTTAAGGCTAGTTTTACAACAACATCGATCCATACAGGTTAGGTCTAAGCTTACGCAACATTATTCCATGAAGGTTACGGGCAGGTCTTTGGCAACGTAGGTCCACGCAACCCACCGTAGGAGTTAACAATAATTGCTGACAGTAGAACTAGGTTAGGTTAGGCTAGATTTTCTTGGATTCGTTTGAGGAACCCTAACAAACCCAACAAAACTTAACATCTACTGCCAGCAATTACTGATAACGCCTGCAATGTGTTGAATGGATTGACAATGCCGTGAACCTTTTCCTAACCTGTGTTTAATGACGTTGCCGGCAAACCTAGGTTTACAACTTTTGAGGTCCCGTATTTTAAAGGATAATTAATTTGTTTCGATGAACGTAGGTTCATAGCCCAATAGTACAGTCTTAGGTTTCTTTAGCCAAATTCGGTCACTGCATGTAGCCACCCTAAAGTATCAAATTTTCTAATTATCAGAAATTGGGAATAATCTTAGATATGTTATATCGCAATTTTTAAAAAGAAAGGATTTCTTAAGTTCAATTATTCTCCAAAAAATAATAATAAATATTAGTTGTTCGCTGATTCAATCTTTTCCAAATACAAGACTTATATCTCAAGGATTTAACATTTCTTTAAATTTTACTTAATTTGCAACCGCTCCCAGAAAGGTAATCAGCCCTGTGAGCGCTGCCCAGGGCTCTTCTGCCATCTTCCCTTATCTAAAGGCCTCCCTCTTCTCTTAGCTTCCCCGCATCGCGAGATTACTAATGTCTCTCATAGTTCCTACCAAGCCTCAACATTCTTTCTTTCCTAGGTCTTATCTTGGTCTTATTCCGTCCGGTCTCCACTCTCAATATCTCTCCTTTGGCCATTTCCTCTCCTGGCATCCTCTCAAGTGTTCCACTACCTCAACTAGATTCACCACTTAATTTAATATTTTAATTCTTTCGTTTCTTTGTCTGTTTCTTCTAGTATCGTTTCAAATGTATATCATCTCCGCCGACTGTTTACTACTATCCTATCTTCTGGTTGTACTACATGTCTCTGCTCCATATAGTTGATCGGTGTTAAGATTCCCCTTGAATATCACCTTTTGCAAAATACTGTAAAATAATGGCCCGTTAAATACATATTTCTATTCGCCCTTCAATATTCCAAAATCTAAATAGACAGGAAAAACAATTATCGATCGTGAAATATTATTTGCTATTTTTTATTTGCTTTTACTTCATGCACATTTTCCGAATATACTATTTACCAACAGCTCAAATAATCTATGCAATATATATATATATATAATATATATATAATATATATATATTATATATATATATATATATTATATATAATTATATATATATGTATATGTACGGTATCTATATATATATATATTATTAATTTATATAATATATATATATATTATATATATATATATATATATACTATATATATATATTTATAACTATATATAAATATATAATATATAATATATATATAATATATATATATATATTATATTATATTATATATAGTATATTATTATATATATATATATATATATATATATATATTATATATATATTATAAAATATTATATATATATATTATATATATATATATTTATTATATCTCTCACTCTAAGATATCTCTATTATAAACTATATGTTGTTTATATATCTTATATCTATATTTTTTATATTTATATTATATATATCATATATATATCTATATATCTATATATATCTATATTATTTCCATATATTATCTTATTATTAAAATATATATATATATATATATATATCTATTATATATATATAGATATACTATATTATTAGTATTATATTATATATGTTTTATATATATAATATATACTAACATATATATTAATAATAATATATATATATATTACTTAATATATTCTCTTGACTTACTATATCTATATATATAATATTATTATATTTATCCTATCTATATATATATATATATATATATATATCTTTATATTACATGAAACCTTTAAAATTCTAACCTTAACATAATCGTTGGCAGATAATATCATGAAGTAATGTATTATGCCAGAGAATTAACAACCTACAAATAGCTTATCCAGAAAATAAAATGAAAGAGTAAATATATTATGGGAAAGACCAAAAGAGAAGTGATAAAGTAAGAGAGTAGCATAATTGGGATACATGCGACCGATGGAATTCCGAAGGAGACGTATTTTGAGAATTTGAGAGAGGGAGAGAGAAAGACGAGAAGATAGACAGGGAGAGAGCAAGAGATCGGACGAGAGGGAGAGAGGAGATAGAGAGAGAGACGAGAGAGAGAGAGAGGAGAGAGAGAGAGATCGATCGCGAGAGGAGAGAGCGAGAGAGGGAAAAACGTTCGGGAACGGAAAAAGAACAAAAATTGCCTAACCACTAATAATGACAGGGAAAGTTTCAGCGATATACAAATCTCTCTCTCAGGTGCGCTCAACGCATACAGATTAAATTTATTTAAGAATTATTTGGGTAAGCAACGAAGATAAAGGATGAGAAAGAATGAAGACTGTGATGAAGAGGTTAGACTGTTCCCCGAATGAACTCTCTGTTTTGACCTAAACTAGTCGTCTAAGACTTTGAAACCGCATAATTACAAAAACAATAATAAATAGTCAAAAAAATAGTAACTAATTTGGACCAAAATGAATGATACATGAATACATAAATGAAAATCAGGTATATATGACTTTCAAACCTTTTAGATGAATATTTTTTAGTCTTGATACAAAATACTCACAGGAAATATTAAGAAGTAATGAAAGTATTTATTAAAATAAGAAATAATAACTTGATAGATTTAATTTATAAAACAATACAAGATGTTATTAAAATACTTTCAAAAATGTTTTTAAAATGATTTAATGTTTCTATAAGTATCGGAATTGCAATCACCTTCCAGTAAAAATGTTGAAAAATTATAAGTATTATAACCAACAAGACCTTATGTTACATGAATGTAAGACAATTTTGTATATTCTTTTTATGTGGCTTGTAAGACTTTTCTTTTATACCATTCTTTTGATCCTTTTGTAATTTCATTATCCTTAAGAAAGATAAATTTAGGATATCTAACGCTAAGATTTATACCGAAATGCTGGAGAGAATTTTATTAACTTTATTTGTATTTAGTAATTTGTTTTATTATTAAATATTATGAAATATAGATAAATTAAGAAATAAAAATTAAAAATTGAATAACTAAAAGAAGGCATTGTTTTATTTTATATATTTTTATCTATCGAAAAAGAAAGTTTTTGTTCCTCTTCTTATTTAAAACTTCTCGCGTTGCTTGTTTTTTTGCTAACTTCTGCATTACATTTAAATCTTTGTTTTTTGTTTGTATTTCAGCTTTAATTAATCTCATTATATATATAATATATATATGTATATATATATATATATATAATATATATATAATATATTATAGTATATATATATACTATATACTATATTATATATATAATATAATTATAATATTTATATATATATATATATATAATCTATTATTATATATATATTATAATATATAATATATATGTATATATATATATATTATATTTATATATATATATTATATATATATTAATATATTATATATATATATATATATATATATATCTATATATATATATATATATATGTCCGAAGAAATATGAAGTAAATTTTCCACATTCTCTTCCACTGGTAGCAAGGGGCTGGGAACCCCTCCTATCACATTTATCTTTCCGCGAATGTTGGGGTTATTTCGTTTAACACTACTAATAGTAATAACAGTGATTGTGGTGATAATGAATAAAAATATAATGATGTTAATGATAATTTTTAATAAGGTGAATAGTGGTAAATAATTTGTTATATATATGTTTTATTATATATAATAAAACATACCTAATAGTAATAATAACAGGGATTGTGGTGATAATGATAATAATACATAGTTTGTTTAATGCTAAATTTTTAATATTTTTATTGTGGTAAATATTATTAATATATAGTGAAATAATGTGTAGGCATATCAAGTATTATTATTAAACATAGTGCAGTGCATCATTAATAGTAATATTAATATTTAAAAATAAATATCGTAAACTTACTGATGATTTAATAGTAAATCTAGTGTTTAGCAATTTAATAATAATATTAAGATGATAAAATAAGTAATGAATCATTAATAATATATGTATATATATATTTTTTTTTTTTTTATGTATTTCACATTTATTTATATAAAAAGCGCCTGATAGCTCAGCTGTTAAGAGCAAATTTCGCCAAACAAGCGAGGTCCCAGGTCTCGCACCTTGTCCGGTGGGAGAATGTGAGCTATTCTCTCCTTGGGCTTGGCTCCGTCCTGCTCGGACGTTAAATGAGTTACAGCCTCCCCTTGATTAGGGCTCTGCCCGTGAGTGATGGTGTTTTATTTCTGTAAAAAAAAACAAATATATATATAATATATATATAATATATACAATATATATATTATATATATATATATATATATAATAGTATATAATATCATAATATATATATATATAATATATATATATATATATATCTATATTCTTATATTAATATATTATATATATATACTATATTATATATATATATATATATATATAGTATATATATATATACTATATAATATATATATATATAATATATATATATATTATATACTATAT
>JABUQX010056974.1:0-7500 GCA_015478945.1 Trachelipus rathkii | reverse complement strand
ACATTAAAAAAAGACAAAAAAAAAAAAAAAAAAAAAAAAAAAAAAAAAAAAAAATTGATGAATTTTTAAATTTTGGAAAGAAAATAAATAATACTTTGTTAAGAATAATTAATTCCCTGTCCAAAAAAAAAAAAATTTTCATTACGCAACCAAAAAATATATAATCTTTATGCATTTTGAGCCGCTGAATCCAAATATGCAATCAGATATTTTTCTAGCGACGCACAATGTTTGCAATTGGGAAATTTAAACTTTCAAAGCAAAATTAAATATTATATTAAGACATGTTTATTACAATAATATGAAATATAGAAAAAAGATATGGTTTTATTGCATATTCAATATTAGAAGTCAAAAAACCCATAGATTTCAAAATATGTATGCATTTAAGCTTATTTCCTACTGTATTTTGTAATTCATAAGCTTAAATGCATACTGTATGTGTAGCATCTGGGACCGTTTTCCACGTTGAAGATTCCAGCAGAAATCTGCAAGCATTGCAGTAGTCCATTTTTCCTTTGAATCCTGATTTCCCATGTTACAATCTCTTGATGGAAACCGTTCTCCGTTTGTTCGTCGGCAAACATTGCAGGCATTCTCAGCGGAAAAATAAAGAGGTATGAATGTTAAGAGATGGAACTTTAGGAACATACTACAACAAAGGCTTTGGATTAATGCTTGAATTTATTTCCGTTAACAAGGGCCGTGTAGTTTTCGGCCTTTGTTGTTTTTCCGAGCCAAAGACCATACCCCAAACTACCTTAATACTCCTCCAGTTATTTCAACGGATTTCATCATTGTTTTCTCAAAAATCGTTGTCACCATGAGTACGAATTTGCCGGTCCGAAAAAAGATCCCTCATTCACCTAGCATTACTTTAATTTAGGAAACTTGCCTTTTAAGAAAAAAACTGAAATGCGGGCTGGTCATGGTTTTAAAAGCTAAGCAAGTTTTGTTTTATACAGACCTAAAAACTTAAATATGTAGTGGTGGCAGAAGAATTTTTTCCTTTTTGACAAGTGGTTCCCGAATAACGTTGTGAGAACCTGGTTTTAGTACATCACGTGGAGGCCAATCTGAGCGGATATAGTGCTCTGCTTTTGCCCTACTGTCCCATTTGCAAAGGAAGCACATATACTTTGTATAGCCAGTTTGCAGTCCATTTAGAAGCGAAACTACTTTTACGTCACCTCATATAAGCCATTCGTGCTCATTGTAGTGAACTTTGTTTAATATGTAGGCTAAGTTTTCGTAGGTTTCCTTTAAAATTACAAAATGTGCAATGGGAACTGATGGGAAGATATTGCCATTATGTAATAGAACAGCCTTAGTGCTGTATAGTGATGCGTCGATAAACAATCTCCATTCTTCTGGATGGTAGACAATGTCTAGATCGTTAAACAACCCTTGAATGTTGTTGCAAAAGCACAAGCTATTCTTCATTGAAAAATGTTGCTGCAAAGCATCCGAACGAAGTCTACATTTTGTAATCCTCACGTCCTTTTTTAGTAAATATCTTTCTTGAAGCCGAGAAGCAAGTAATTCGCTTTGTTGCTTTGATAATGACAGATCACGTACTAAATCGTTTAAATCGGCCTGACCGAAAAGCCTTGGTTTTGATTCTTCTTGCTCTTCACATGGCTCATCTGATTCCATATAGTCAGGGTTGTCTGGATAGTCCTCTGAATCAGAGGATAGATGCATCTCTTTAGGCGGTTCAGGAGGTGGAATCTCTTTTGAATGGGGCACTGGACGCATAGCTGATCTCAAGTCAGGGTATACAATACACTTCCCACTCTTCTTGCTGTGACCTGAAGAAAAGAAATCGAAGTAATAACTTTAATATTACAGCTTATAAAAGGTGTATTTTAAAAGGTGTTATATCATACATTTTTTTATATTGCTGTTATTATTAATGAGCATCAAAAGCATAAATGAATACATGCAATTGATACCTTTTATATCAACCAAGCAGAAGTAACAGTCTGTTATGTGTGATCTTGAGGTTCCCTCCAAACCATTGGAACACCGAATGGCAACTGCTTCTGTGTTCCCTTTAGCCATCTTGACAGCGAACTTGAACAGTTTTTGCAACATATGTGAGGTGCCCACCCCTTATCTTGATCTCCGACTTTGCACTTGAAATACAGGTGATAAGTTTTTTAACGTGAGAAGTGAGATTTCGCCGATCCCTCTTAATCGTCAAATTTCCACAAACATAACAAAATTGGTTGGGAGAGTTTTTACAAGCTCTTCTAGACATATTAAAGCATTTAGATAAATAGTTACCAACCTGAAAAAAAAACATTATAAACAATTAAATTGAATTCAAATATTTTTACAAAATGAGAAATTATATAATTATAATTATATAACTATATTATGAAAATGTCATATTCTGGGGTTCTTTTTGTGCATTAGAATCCAAATTTGAAATTAGTTTACCCACTATTCACACACGGTTTTATGCCAAAAATTGTTGTTTTTTTTTATAATTTAAGGAATTTAATAATTATATTAATTTATTAACATCCTTAAATTATACAAAACTACATTTTCCCAAAAAACTGTATGTGATAGCGAAAAACGAATTTCAAATTCGGATTCTATGCACAAAAGTACCCCAGAATATGACTTTCACATCTTTGCGTAATTTTGGCTGTTGGACAGTGTAATAAAATGAGGAATAGTCAATATCATCTTTAAAGTTTTTATATTTATATATATATATATATATATATATATATATATATTATATATAAATCTAACTTTTCCTTAAACCCTTTTAGGTATTCTTTTCAAATTAACACCTATAAGTTACTGCGCTAATTTTACTCTTAACCTTCTTATTTATCATAGTCATTTCTAATATAATTTTCATTGCCAGTTTATCCAAAAATATCCTATATATAAATTTTACAATGCTTTTTCCTAATTTCTCACAATTCTAATAATGTAACTTAGTTTATTCGTATCTAATTCCCAACAATTTACGCTTAACACTGCTATATCCTAATCAAACTTGAACTTTATTTGTGTTAAATCAAAACAGCACGCCATAAACCTTATCCCACCTTTTATATTTTAACCTATCGTAAATATCATTCTATATTTACTATACATACCAATCTCTGGGGCAAATATGCTTCTTGTTTTCACAAAACTGACAATCATAAATTGCTGTAAGAAATCCTTGGAACTTAAACACTTTCCTTTAAGCTTATATCCAACACGACTGTTCACCTGAATTTTTTAAAGAATCAATGAGTTTCCTTTTCTGTTTGAACATAGTTTTCTGATTCGAAAATTTAGAAGGTTTGTTAAATTGATGACACGAGTCATCCGACTCGTGACACTACTCACCCCTTCAAGATTGGGAACCCAACCTTTAAAGAAGGGAAGAGATCCCATAAAAGAAGCAAAGGCCCTCCTTTCGTACTCCAATACCCTTTGTTGTACATTCGTAAGATCTGGAGCTGACCCCCTTGATCGTGCCATTGGTCGATGCCTGACTTCCAATTCTCGTCGGGTTCCTCCCTGTCCTTCCTATCCATCAGGTAACATCATCCGTTCAGGATCCTCGCCAACTTCTCTCAATTCCTCATGAAGGACCTGATTATAAAAGCGGATAATTTAAATTACCTCGTCAAACATACATTAGTCTACGCTTGTGATACCATTTCATCACGTGTACAAAGTTATACACTTCCCTGGAACCTCCTCTTCTTCTTCATCAGTGGCGTCTGAAACGGTTATGCCTATGGTATAACTGGTATTAGGGGATCTCTTATACCTCTCTCTTCCAAGCCTTCTCGTTAAATCAAATCCACTCATCTGAAGTATTAGTACCTCCTGGTTTGCTGGATGCTACCCAATCCAATGAGATCACTAGTGTCTTATTTCAGGTGATGGCCATAGGGTAACTGGTCCTTCTGTTATAGTTGCCTTATCTCGTCTTTTACCTAAATACTCCGCTTTGAATTTCCTGTATCTCGGTGTGTGGTGTGGTTTACTATAGCCAACTGTAAAAGTTCCATGTTTCCTTAGTTTCTTGATTCCTGTTCTTTTTTTTCCTTTCTACTTCTCTCTGGGGCATACTAGTACGATGATACTACTTGTGATCTCTATTCATCCTTTGTTTTTGTTTCAGCCCGGTCATTCATTGTGTAGATAGGAGTTCACTTCTTTTCCATATTTTCGAAGGTACTTGCCTGAGGGTAATCTGGTGGGGTCTTGCCTATGTATCTCAGGTTGTGCGTCACATGTCTCTCATAGTTTACCCTTGACTTCAATGATTCATAGTCATTCCTTCCAGCAATGACTTTGGACAAACCCGTGAAGGCCCTTCGTAATCTTCACTTAGTTTTTTCTTCCAAAGACGACATCTGCGAAATAATCTCCTTTTGACCTTAATTTCCGATACCTGCATTAGAGAAGCAGTTAAGGTGTCCCCCCTTCCATGTAGGCTTGTTTGGTTCCTTCACTCGCGACGGCAATACCTTTCGCTTCTCCTGGTGTGAGGTAATAGCTTCTCGGTGGTGTTCCCACCTCTCCCGAAGCTTCTGGGAGTGGGCTTTGTGTTGTTCCTAAGTGTCTCTATAGTGCCTATAACTACCTTGGGGAAAAAGTCTCCCACTCCTGATCCTTTGTGCTATGTTCTTTTAGGACACCTGAACATGTACGTTTGTGCGTTCTATGCCCCGTTTGAGGCTGGCTTGTAAGGGCTGTAAAATAGTATGTCTATGTTATATCTTTGGCATATCCCTGAACCATGTTACTCTTGGAACCTCTCACCCCGTTATTCGTTGAAACACTCCTTGTATGGACGAGCGCCTCGAGAAATGTTGGCAACTTTGATGCTTCGAATGCCCCTCGTAAACACTTCTAGCCTGACTTATCCGGTTTATGGTCTGGACCGAGACCCATTGACATACAGTGGTCCACAGGCCACTAGACAAGCAACTATTTACATCTCCTTTGTTTTTCGGATTGCCATAAGCATCGATTTGCCACTTAGTTTCGAATAGGAGTGGCACTTGGATTTTCCAGATTTGCTGTGGGAATATTACTTGTGGTCAACCTTGTTAACTGACACATAGGACATGTCCTGCTTACTTCCTGAATTATAGTATGACCTTTTGGGTGCCATACGTACCTTGCCATCAAGTCCATTAGTTTTCCTTGACCTATATGTGCCATATTTCGGTGTATCACCACACAAATACTGACCATCTGTTTAAACACCATTACTGCACAAAACTTGCCGTCCTTCATCCTTTTGACCAGTATAGTATTATTCATTAAGAGATCCTCCTTATACCTATGGAATTCCTTTAGTAACACATTCGATTTAAGAATTTGATTTTTATTCCTAATCTTCTCCTTTAATTTTTTTATCACCCTGAATCTTTCCTGTAATGTAATTATCTCGTTCAATGTTATAATATAGTCAATATTATTATTATCATCCACTATTACATTGTATACACCAATTAAAAAACCATCACTTGCCTCATCAGTATCATTCCCGTGTGCGATTATCCCTTCTTCAAAGTCCAAAATTGCCTCAAGTTTCCACCAGATAGTTCATTCTCAAGAGTAGACGAGCAGGAATGTGTTCATCCTTGACAACGACCAGTGGTAATATTACTTCCCGATACTTGGTATTAATCTTCACTGCCACCGCAGTAGTACATTCTACAATCCTTTTAGTTACCCCATTAAGTGTAATGTTCACTTCCCATCTTCTCAGAATATGTCCAAAATTTTCTAAATCATTAGCAACTGTTTCCTGAATCAAACTGATGACAGCACCGGTGTCTAGGAAAGGCACACCTAGATGTTTCACCAATAGAAAAGTCCTGCCATGCAACTCCTGTTATCTTATGGTTGCAACTTAACCGAGACCGGTATCCTCTTTCCTTCATTAATAGGTTTACCCCAAGTCCCTCTTCTGGTGGATGTTCTAATAAGTTTTCTTCCTCACTTTCTTCACTATCCATGTATTTTCCATTTTCTTCCTCAGATGGTTCCTCTTGTTCCTCGATTGCTAATTCGTCTATTATTGTATCATCCTTTTTTACCTGAAACGTACCATTATCCTTTAATGGATTTAAATGAGTTCCTCCTAATACCTGTATGTGGATGTCCTTTAAACCTTCGCATTTCCTTGCTTTGGGTCCCATATAAATAACTGAGCAACAAGTCCATTGATGCAGCCAAATCCTTAAGTTATATTCATCACTAGCTGCTAGTAATACCTCTGGGATTGGCTCCCTCCCTGAAATGCTGATGGTTTTCAATTACTTTTATGATTTGGGTTGTTTGTCCAACCCATACATCTTCCTATTGTTTAACAAGACCTCTAGTAAGAACTTCCTCAATTCCTGGTGGTCCTTCTTCTGTAGTTGTTCCTTTTTCAAAACTTCCTGTAAACTCAAAAACAGGGAATCTGCACCTCCTGGTACCAACCTTATTACCTCTAAACCTTTTGGTAGAGCCTCTAGATTTATTACTTTGATTTCTTCCTCCTGTTTCCTTTGACAACGGGGCCATGTGTCGGCAAAGACGTTGTCCTTTCCTGGGTAATATTGGATTTGAAAGCTGTATTCGCTTAAATCGTCCAAGACACGAGCCAATTTGCTGTCTACTAACTTCATTGCATGAAGGTACACCAGCGGGCGGTGGTCTGTGTATAATATGAACTCCTGGCCTAACAAGATTCCCCACCTGATAGCCAACAATTCCCTCTCTATGGTGGATGTTCTTCTTTCACATGCATCGAATGAATGAGAGTTAAATGCTATTACTCTCCTTTCCTTTTCCTGTTCCTGACATAGACCTGCACCCATACCAAATCCACTTGCATCCACATAAAGTTCTAATTTTGGACTGCCTTCTGTGAAATCCGGAAATGCCAGTTCTACTGACTCCTTCATTAATCCTTTTAAGCTTTCAAAAGCCTGAATCCTTTCTTCTGTCCATTCGATTTTATCCTTCCTTTTTCCTCCCGTTAAAGCATTAAGAGGTGCTGCCACTCCTGTACAGTTTTTAATAAACTTACGCTGGAAGTTTATCATTCCTAGGTACCGTCTGAGTTCTCCTATGTTATTTGGTCTTTCCTAACTTAGTGATCTTTCTCGTATCCATATAATTATTCTGGGTATTATATTATAAGTTATCACCTTATATATTCTCTATATAAGTTACCTTTTAACTGAGATATTGTACTCATATAATATTATTAAATTTCATATACTATTTGTAAAATACTCTCCAGACTTTACACTTGGTTTGTATTTATTAATTTTTGACGTTATGGATTTCGTGAGAATACCGTTGTTTGAACCTAGTATATTTTATGTTCTCAATAGATCAGCTGTATAGTATGCTTCTTTAAAATCATATTTGATTATAGTGTGAGTGGTAGGGTGAGTGGTGTAAGTAGTAGGGGTTTATCATGGATATAATATATATATGATGATGGACATCAGTAGTTAT
>JABUQX010056973.1:22500-26540 GCA_015478945.1 Trachelipus rathkii | reverse complement strand
ACCCCTTACATTGACGATCTACCCTAGTGAGGGTTCATCGCATGTCCCATGAAAGCTTAGGGTGAATTTTCTGAACTGCGATGAGTTCCTCACGTATATTTAATGGGTTACGTGATGGGCGGGGGGTAATGGCTGGGCTTTCTTTTTTTTTTTTTTTTTTTTTCCCGACTTTCCATGTTCTTCTACTGCTTGTCTTTTCTGATGCCCCGTCGCCGCACGCACCCCCTCCTTCATGCTTGGGGGGGGGGGGGGCAAAGGAAATTACTAATTCTCAATAAAAGAAAAGGGAAAAAGGAAAAAAAGAAAGAAATATATATATAATATATATCATTATTATATATTATATATAAATATATAATATATATATAATATATATATATATATATGATATTATATTATATGATATATATAGATATATTTAATATATAATATATATAATAATTAAATAATAATAATAAATAATAATAATAAAATTTATTATTATTATATATTAATTTATATTATTATTATTATATTATTATTATTATATTATATTATTTATATTATTATTATATATATTATTAATTAATCTATTACTTATTTATTTCATTATTTTATATTATTTAATAAATGTTTTATTTATACTTTATTATTTTACTAAAATTTTAAGAAAGAAAAAAAGGAATAAAAATTTAAGAAAGCACAAAATGGAAAATGAATCTTGAAATAAATTTTAAAAAAGTCACAGAGGAGAAATTGCTAAACAGATAGGCAATGGCTTTGTGTATTTCATTTTTTTTTTTTTTGTTTTTTTTTTTTTTCTGTATACACTCTTGGGGATGTCTAAGGTCAGGCCTCTTTTTTTTTCTTTAAGTAAGTAATTAGAACCCTATCCTTTAAAAGCTCCTCTCTTCTCTCTCTCTCTCTCTCTCTCTCTCTCTCTCTCTCTCTCTCTCTCTCTCTCTTCCTCTCTCTCTCTCCCTCTCCTCTCTCTCTCATCTCTCTCCTCTCTCTCTCTCTCTCTCTCTCTTCCCTTTTTTTTTTTTTTTTTTTCATATTTTTTTGATTTAATAATAATAATCCAACACGCAATTTTTCCCGCCCCATTAAATTGTAATAAGCTAATTCGCGTTTCCCAAGATGAGTTTGCCTCCAAGCCATTTTCGTTTCAAACAAAAGACTTGACTTCAATAAAGTGAGCTTTTCATTTTCTTCCTTTAAGTCTATTAAGTCAAGTTAGTCCGTTAACTGAAAAAGAACTTATTGACCAAAATGCTTTAATATGTGCTAGATTATCTTATTATTATTATTATTATTATTATTATTATTATTATTATTATTATTATTATTATTATTATTATTATTATTATTATTATTATTATTATTATTATTATTATTATTATTATTTATTATTTTTATTTTTATTTTTATTTTTATTTTTATTTTTATTTTTATTTTTATTTTTATTTTTATTTTTATTTTTATTTTTATTTTTATTTTTATTTTTATTTTTATTTTTATTTTTATTTTTATTATCATTATCATTATCATTATCATTATCATTATCATTATCATTATCATTATCATTATCATTATCATTATCATTATCATTATTTTCATTATCATTATCAAAAAAGGCTTATCACAATAATTTTAATAAGAGATTACAACTACATTAAAACAATTTGTCTCCCAAATGAAAAACTATTTTTAAAACTATATAAGGTATTTAAAACGTTTTACTGTATAAGCTAATTAAGGAAATTGAAGAAATATAAGCATATTATGAAGAAAGATGAAGCATACGGATAAGTCATATGATCTAAAACTATAAAATTTCAACAAAAACCATAAGTGTTACAATGAAGTGAGATATTATTATTTTCTTCCTAAGTAAAATTTTTTGATTAGCTGAGAAAATAGCGGTGATGGGCAGTCTCACTGATAGAAATTCTATCTCAATTATGTTCATTAGTGATCTATCTATTTTCTCATCTTCAATTCACCCTTACGGCGATGAAATAACCTTAACACTACTTTTGAAGCTAGGGAGATGACCATTACCAAATGACATCTAGATCGTTTTTCGCATATGCAGTCGTTGGAAGAGAAAACAGTTTTATTGCAGCCCCGCAACAATTCAGTTTTTTTTACCCTTATCGCCATAACATCTGAATCGCACAAGTCAGACTTTCCTCATTTTTTAATATTCGTGGATATTCCTTTTCCGTTGCCTTCTTGAAAGAATTTAGTTTTTTCTCTATTTAAAAAGCTTTCAATTACAAAGCCAAGAGTTTCAATTCTCACCAAATGACGTATAATATATATATATATATAATATATATATATATATATATATATATATATATATATATATATATATTAATATGAGTATAGGGTAATGTGTGTGTGTGATGTGTTCGTTGTGTGTTGATAGTCTGTGTGTGTGTGTGTGTGTGTGTGTGTGTGGTTGTGTGTGTGTGTGGTGTGTGTGTTGTGTGTGTTGTGTGGGTGTATGTGTGCTTGTGTGTGTGTGTGTGGTGTGCAGCGCGCGCTATATGTGTACAGAACATATTAATTAAGACTCATCGGTTGGTTAAGAATCAGATAACTATATGAGAAAGGTCGGATATCAGTTGTTCCAAGGCCACCCTTTTAACATCAGTTATATGCTGTTAGGAGGGAAGTCTTAAAATGGAAGTAAGAATGAAAGGTGGAATGGTCATCATAAGAGTGGTTAGCTGATTTAGTGACGTATACAAAATTATTGATGAAAAGTTTGAAAAGGGTACAGTACATAACCCTGAGCATCATCGCTACGGTATTTATAGATTTAAAGGATGATCGGTGGCCGTCTGCAAGAGCAGCCAAAGAACGAGAGGAAAGGAGACTTGAGGGAAGGTCACAGAGAGAGGGATAGGATGCCGAAAGAAAGAAATGTTTTGTGCCAAACCTTATCGGAAACTTCCGACATATCTGCTCAGCAGAAAAAAATTTATCGAAATACCTAAAGCAGAGGACCAAGAGACAGAGGGAATGGAAAGGAAATAAGATCCCCAGAACTGTGCGTCCCCTCCCCACGGTAGTCATACTGGTTATCTTCTGAAATAAGATTATAAGATTTTAGATTATTCCAAATCTTCCTGTTAAGGATAGAATAGACAATTTTGGAAAGGATTGAGGTTATAAAAATAGAAGGATAGGTTTAGGGCTGAGAGGGGACTCCTCTTTTACGACGTAGATTGAACGAACGAACGCTTTCGGGAAGAAGGAAAGGTTGAAGTAATGAAAGGCAAAGACGAAATAAGTTATCAAGGTAAGGTGCAAATCCGGAATCACATGTTTTAAAAACCACTGGAAGAAAATCATCAGGACCATATATATTCTTAGTGTTAAAATCAGAGAGAGAGAGAGAGAGAGAGAGAGAGAGAGAGAGAGAGAGAGAGAGAGAGAGAGAGAGAGAGAGAGAGAGAGAGAGAGAGAGAGAGAGAGAGAGAGAGAGAGAGAGAGAGAGAGAGAGAGAGAGAGAGAAGAGAAGAGATCGCAGAGAGAGAAAGGAGAGGAGATATTGAGAGTAGAGAGGGAGGGTAGGGAAGAGAGGGAGGATGGGAGAGAGGAGAGAGGGAGAGAGAGAGAGGGGGAGGAAGGGAGAGAGGGAGAGAGGGAAGAGAGGGTAGAGAGGGAGAGAGGGAGAGAGAATAAATATCTTGAGAAAATATTGCAATATTTAGCATAAATGAGTTGGAAGGAGGTGGAGTAGGTGGAGGAGGAGGAATAGCTCCGTGTTTGTCTAGAGTAAAATTAAAGTAAAAAATTTGAACGAAGAGTTGTTGAACTTTAGAAGAAAGCAAGACATCTGTGATTCCGTTTGAAAAAAAAAACTAGAGGAGATAAAGAAGGTGAAGCAAATTTGACATTTTGACAGTTTTATTGAAGTACGAGAAATAAAGTGAAGAAAAGGTGCCGTAAAGATTACTCCATTTTCTTGAGAGAAATGCTTTTTAGTGTCAGTGAGAATAGATTTTGCACGATTTTGAATTGAAATTTTAAAAACAGAGTTT
>JABUQX010056973.1:7500-10000 GCA_015478945.1 Trachelipus rathkii | reverse complement strand
CATATTCCTAATAGCATAACACACGCCCCCATTAAGAAAGAAAACTGGGGCTTTTCTTTTAACAAAACACTGAGCTTCACATCCCAATCCTCTATATATGTTTTCTGAATCAAGAATATTTCCTTCAAAGGTGTTTCTTTTCCCTCTACTAAAGCTTTATTCTTTGCTTCTAGTACAACTTTTCCAGCAATCTTACTTTTCCTTTTACCTCTCTTTTCAACTAGGTGTTTCAGAATCCCTTTCTTTTTAACTTTCCCAAGATTCAAATATTCTTTAACCTTTGACTCATCTAAGGACTTATCTTTAGATACTTCCATCGATTCATTTTTAGTTTCATTAGCTGGATCAATTATTAAATCTTCAACTGATGTATCCATCACTTCAGACTCCTTTACTGATTCATCACTTATTGAAACTTTTTCTAATGAACTAGTATTCCAACTCGGAGAATGTGCAGAATTGAGACTTTGGATCTTTCCCAAAATTAATTTTACAATGGCAGATATAACATTCCGACTCAAGAAGTCTTCTCTCTTCAAATCACTGTCTCCAATTAACTTTTCATATAAGCCTTGATAATGAAGTTTCTCCTTTCCTAATTTCTTTATAACAGATCTGAGATACTGAACTTCGTTTTCCGCTGAAATAAATTTCTCCCTCATAATCTGCTGAATGGAGGCGAACTCTGATTCACATTTTCGTTTTTCAGCCGCGGCAACATTTTCGGCGGCGCATCGAGTTGCTATAACTTCATTCCTGGCTTCATCTAATTCAATTTGGAGATTGTGTAATTTGCTCTTGAGCTTTACTATCTCAGAAATGTGGCCTGAATTTTCTTCACGTTTAGAAGCAAATTCTCCAAAAAGTCTCCTAAGTTGTTCCTGAGTATGACTTAAATCTGCTGAATGAATTTCTGACTTTTCAAGCTCTTGAATTCGACGCTCAAATTCTATTACTTTTCTTGAAAGGTAATCAGTCTCTGACATTGTCGACTTTTTGTCGTTTTCCAATGTTTTTAATCTCTCTTGTAAATCTTTCTTCGAGGTTTCATTTTCTTTATCCTCCATCTCACTCAAGACCCTACATATGTTCAAAGTCTCATCATCTCGCTGAAATTCAATGAACTTTTCGCGAGTGATTTTGTCATCACTTGCCTGTTGAGCGTTTTCTGGCGTAATTGGCCTTTCATTGTGCGAACTACTCGCGCGCGATACATCCACTTGGTCGACGGGATGTTCTAATATATCGTTGAACTGTGTAGTTTCTTCCGACCGTGAGTTTATTGATTCGCCAGCACATGACACTATCGCTTGACTGTCAAGATGCCCCGTCATGTCACCATGAGCTTCAGCTGCTTCTCCCAGAGAACTGTTCGCTGCCCTCGCGCGCGATACCATCTCCTTATGTGCAGGATCCTCTGCATTCCTCGCTCCTGGAATATTTCCTATTATCAAGTCATATATGGCATCGTCTAGGGCTATGGCTTCCACACGACCTGTATAATATGGCGTAACGACGTCGATCATAACAACGGGTGCATCTCTGATCGTGTTGTCGATCATTAATATCTGTTTCCTCTTCCCAGTTCTCTGGTCTGCCGTCGTATATTTCTTTTTAACAATGACAGAATCACAGCCGGTGTCCCTCAATACATTCACTGCCATACCATTAATCTTTCCGTCAACAACGGGCATCATTGAATTCAAGATGTTAGGTCTTACATTATCACTCTTTACACATGCGACTCTGACGACAGGAATCATTCTGCCGCATGCTAAAGCAATCTCGTTATTGTTGTTCACGTGTTTCATGAGGTCGGAGTCTTTATTGACACTAATATTTCCATGAGACGTTGTAATGTCAGAGGCGGTTTCCTTATCCCACTGTTTAACTTCAGCTGTTATGGCAGCAGCTGCCCTTTTGGGTCCTTCTCTCCAATTGTTGTTGGAATGGTTATTGTTATAGTTCTTGTATCGGTCGTCTCTCCTATAGGGACTGTAATTTTTACAATCAAATGCCTTGTGCCCTTTCTTCCCACACTTGAAACAAGTGGACTGATATTTGGGTCTATCGGTACCTTTAAAACTTTCGATGGTATCTTTCTTCTCTTTCTTAGAGGATTCTTCTCTACTACTCATTGATGTCAAATTTTTGTTGTGGGCCAGGAGATAGTTCTCCGCCTCTTGAGCAATGACATCTAATTTATTAACCTTCCTTTCCCGTAAAAATGTTGCCAGTTCTTTCGGGCAAGTGTTAAGAAATTGCTCAGCTACTATCAGATTGATGATATCATTAAAATCCTTATTTATCTCCGCCAGATCTGTCCATTTCATGACGTAGTTCTTTAGCCTATCTATGAATTGTATGGGCCTTTCATCATTATATGCTTTCGCACTCCTAAATTTTATTCGATAGCCATCCTCCGTCAAATTGTAGCACAGTAGAAGGGCATTCTTCAATTTATCGTAGTCTTTCGAATCTTCTTTAGGAATGCGGGAAT
>JABUQX010056972.1:17500-26220 GCA_015478945.1 Trachelipus rathkii | reverse complement strand
TATTTTTATTATTGCAGTAGCTTATTATATTTAGTGTCTATTTATTTACATTTGAAAACCTGTAAAAATACAATTTATGTAATATATTAAAATTATCAAATTATTTGAATATACCATGGGCGCGACCTCTAAATATCATTGGATTGGCTTAAAAATTGCACCAGTGCGTTTTCTAAACAAATTAAAACAAATGATAAAAAATTTATTAGCATTTTAATTAAATCGGATTAAATCAGATATATATATATATATATATATAATATATATATATAAATATATATAAATATATATATATATATATATATATATGTATATATATTATATTAATATATATAATAATATAAAAGAGACAGTAAGAAGACGCAGAATCCAATCTAGAGTGTCCCAGTCAACCCATAAAAATTTAAGAATGGAAGAATAATTTTTACTAATAATATTTATAATAATATTAATTATAATAAGAAGTAACCATGGCCTACCTAGACTGTTCCCCAGTAACCAACAAGAATTAATTAACCAAATGCGTGGATTTTTAGTTACAGCAATTTGACAAAGCGCCTAGAGTGCTTTGTGGATTGCATGAGCATGTTTGGTTAGTTGGTTGACTGGGACAGTCAGATAGACCCATGTGGCTTCTTACAGTCTCTATATTTCTAAGTTCTAAGTCATTACGTGGAGCACATGAGGGTGCTTGTGGATTCCATGGGCATGTTTTAGACTTGTGTGTATAAGAAGTTATTGACAAGCCCTAGGTGCTTTGGATTTGCCATGAACAGTTGTTGTTGGTATTGGCGTCAGTGGCTTTACGTTATACAGTCTTGATAGCCCATGTGGCTTCTTACTGTTTTATTTCTAATGTTCTAATAATTAAGAATAATAATTAAAAGCCGCATTAGCCCCTAGAATGTCCCAGTCAATCTAAACAATTAATAAATAAGATATAATTAATTCAGTAACCGCCATGGGCCTATCTAGCAACTTCCCAGTCAACCATAATAATTAATAATTAAATAATTACGAAGCCGCATTAACCCCTCTAGAATGTCCCAGTCAATCATAATAAATAAAAATACTTAAGAAGCCGCTGAGTCCTATTGCGTAGACTGTTCCCATCAACCAACAAAATATTAATAATTAAGGCCGCCGCATTGCCCCTCGTAGAATGTCCCATTCAACCATAATAAATAAATAAGAATAATAGCTGTAAGAACCGCGGATTGGCTATCTAGACTGGTCCGGTCAAACAAAAATAATTAAATATTAAAAAAATAATTTTAAGAAGCGCGCATTGACCCCTCTAGAATGTGCCAGTCAACTCATAATAAATATAAAATAATACAAGAAGCCGCATGGTCCTTATTAGACTTTCCCAATGAACCAATAAAAAATAATAATTAAAGAAGCCGCATAGGCCCCTCTAGAATTGCGCCAGTCATGTCAATAATGATAAATAATATAATAAGAATAATACTTAAGAAGCCGCTGGGTCTATCTAGACTGTCCCTCGAGGGTCCAAGTAAAAGTAGATTAAAAATAAAATTAAAAGCCCGCATTGACCTCGAGGAATGTTCCCAGTCAACTTAAAATAGAATTAGAATAAAAACTTAAAGCCCGCGATTGTTCCCATTTAGACTGTCCAGTCGACCATAAATAATATAAATAAGAAGCCGCAGGCCCCTCTAGAATGTTCCCAGTCAAGCCATAAAGGATAAATAAAATAAAAATATGTGCTTAAGAAAGCCGCAGTGCCTATTAGACACTCACTCCTCATCTTATCCTCAGCCAAAAATCTCCCTCCTCGTTGCTTTACGTGCGCCCTCTCCAGCATATCTATGTCTTTTCTAATAAGGGTTGTAAAATTGTAGACAATATTCAAATACTGCCTAACATTATATATTATATTGCATTTATGTAATAGAATTTATATAATAGTTTCAGCATCTGGTATTAAATTTTCAATTTTTAACCCTAGCCCTAAGCTCTTGGTTTTTTTCAAAAATCTACAATGGAAACACTATAATAGCAACACTAGAAGAATGTACAGACTACGGGTTACAATGCCAATAGTTGGTTTAAAATTAGAAAAAATATATTAAAAAAATTAAACATCTATATTTATTTTATTTTATTTCTCTTGAAGTTAAATCACATAAATATTACAAAATTAATAAAAAAATATATATATATATAAATAAAAAAATTAAAAAAGTCATGATTTTTTTATAAAAAAATCAAGTAAAAAATTCAGATGTTGATTTTTTTTCCTTTTATTTTTTTCTTACACCCCTGTATCTATACACATCTAGTACTAGTACTATATATATATATATATATATAATATAATATAGTATATATAATATATATATAGATATATATTTATAATACATATATAGTATATATATATATATATATACATATAGATATATATATATATATGCTATCCACATGATCTTTCACCAAAAGTATATTTTCTAAAATTTTATATTTTTCCCAACTTTAGAGATTTTTTTTTAACCAAAAACATAAAGATTAAAGTTGTCAAGCTTTTTTTTTTTAACCAATAAGCATTAAGATTAAAGTTGCCAAATTTTGATTTAATTCCTTCGTTACATGAAGTCATAAGTAAGTAAATAAGTAACTTATTATTTAACCTAACTAACCTTACCTTAAATATTATAATTATTATTACACTATTTCTTTGCAGTAAATGTAAATTTTGTTTTCCATCTCCATTTGAAAACTTTTTTCTTTTTCCCACAAACATTTGCAGGAGAAAGATTGTACTGAATAATATAACTTTCTGGAAACTTTTATACATTATATATAAGCGTCTAGATAATGTAAGAAAAATTTAAAATATATAAAATAAAATAATAATATATATATATATATATATGATGGGAAAAGTTTACTTACGGAGACACCTTAATATTTGTTAAAATATAAATTTACTGTTATAAGAAAACGAAAGTTAAATAAAGAAATTACACATTTTAAGGATAGCGAAATTAGTTTTATTCTTAAATTAATTAACAAAAAAATTTTGTTGCTATGTTGGATAGTTTGTTTGCGCTTAAATTAGGTTGACAAAGCCATTAATTGAAATAGAAGGGTGGAGCAGTCAGACTTTGTAAGGCAGTGGCACGCTGTAAGGCCAACTAAACCTTTTTATATACGTTATGGAAATAATTGCATTTTTTTTAAATAAAATTAAAAGTAAGGTGATGTAACCTTTGTTTCAATATTGTATCTTTTTATCCAGCTGTGTCCATAAAAGGTATTCCTAACCTATCCTAACCTCTTACCTAACCTCATTCACCCCTAGAATTATCTATTTTATTATGATAGAGGCACCGCGAAATTTTTTGGACCGACCTCTGTTCCGTGGCTCCTATATATATAATATATATATATATATATATATTATATATATATAATATATATAATATATATATAATATATATATAAATATTTATATATATATATATATAATATATAAATATATATATATATATATAATAATATCATATATATATATTGTTAGGCTTTCTTCTCCTTTAGAATTGAAAAAGCATTATTTTAGCCTTTAAATTTGAAAAATATTCTTTGGAGTTCGCTTTTGTGCGAGGTAAATTGTTAAAATCCTTAACAATCGAATGTGAATGCACAGATCAAATTTTTTACCAAAATTTGAATAGATATCGACGGAATGAGTAACTTTACAAAGATTAGGCAAGTATGATCTATGATGTGAAAAATACTGTAACGTATTTGAAAATCAACAAGAAAAATAATAAAATACCATATCCTTTTCAACTTTACATTGATTCTCAGAAGAGGCATTATCATTCTTTATTATCTGAAAGCAGTCTGTCGCAAAATTTTGAAAATATTTCATTGGTTTGCTTGAAAATTCTTCAAAACAAACACCACATTTTCAATTATGATTAAAGCAGTTGCTTGTCAAATTATCAGGGCTTGCGAGTCGGAGTTGTGGAGTCGTGCAATTTCCCGGAGTCGGAGGTCGGAGTCGAAAACTCTTGCAAATGGCTGACTCGTGGGGAGTTCGAGTCGAGTCGATGATTCGAGTCGAAGTATTCCTGTGTAAGGGAGTCGGAGTCCGGATCGATCGAAAATTAGAGAACTGATTATTATTATATTATTATTATTATATTATTATTATTATTATTTTATTATTATTATTATTATATTATATTAATTATTATTATAAAAACTTTAGTTTGAAATCAAATGTTCAAATATTTATTTTTGACATAATTAATATCCTTAATATAATTTTTGAATAACAAATACACATTAAGAATGACATAATTTACATAGATTCCGACGCGTTTTCGTCTCTTTATTACTTGCAGACATCTTCAGAGGCATCATCTTCTTGTAAGCGAATGAGTCTTTAAATTGATATTATTAATAATGTAATCAATGAATATTGAGTCTTGATTGATAAATACATAACAATTTTATGATAAATACTGGTTGCGATTTTGATTTAAGAAGGCCTCTCGCAATTTTAAGTTCTGACTTCAGACGATCCGTATAATATTGTTGAAGTGTTTAAAATATTATTACTAATAGTTATTGACCATGTCCGTATTGAAATGTTCAAAATTTTCTGGACTGTAAGATTTGATAGCCCTGTTCCGTACTATCTATTCTCGTTGTAACCAATATATTCGACGTTATCAGTCTAAATTCAATCACTTAAATTGTACATAAACTTTGAGTTGTCGCGCAAAGCATCTCTTGTGCTAAAGAAATGACAGTGTTGAAACGTATGTATAGTCAGTCTGACTTAATTTGAGTGTCTTAATTTTGAGGTGTGAGAATTCAAAAATATTACGAAGCACTTCTCTTCCTTTGACAAATAGCATTGAAGTTTTGAAGAAGGAAATTTATCGAATTTTTCTGATTATTTTTACTTTTCTTATTATATAATAAATTTGTAAGGGTTTTATTAATGTAAATTTTCAGTTGAATATTTGGGATGTGATCACATTAAATAATTTTACTTTAATGCCGGCAAATTTCTTCATCAAAAGTTTTCCAAGTTGAACATACTTTGTATGCTCTGTAAACTAAAAGTTTTTACGATAGATTCTTTGTAAATTGTCGGTAAATAGGATCCATAGTTCATATACAGGAACTATAATTAGTGGGTTTTGATATCTATCCCTCTTTAGAATTAGCCATCAGAATTAACTGATTTTGATGTAGAAACACTTGAAATGATTTTGGCCTAAATTTACTATGTGAATTTTAATCATGACAAAAAACTTTTGAATTATATGAACTGATGTATATTATCTATGTTCCTAAAAATAGTGAGGGTGTCGTTCGTCGACATACCTTATGTAACAAAATACGGGGTTAAAGTTGGTTGTTTCACGAAGGATTTTGTTTTCCAGATTGAACATATGAAGTCAGCAAATGTAGGTTCAAGTGAGAGCCCTCGCACTCCATCAGTTTGTAGATATATGTTTCTTTAAATTTATAAGGTGTTGAGTACAACAAATTAATAAAGGTTCTCATATGTTGTTCGATAATAAATATTCATAATATTAAATTGTGATTAAAACAAATTCAAAATATTAGTCAATCGTATCAAGAAACGGTACATTTCTGAACTCTGATTCTGCATCACCCTGATGAACATTAGTAGATTCAAGTTTTCGTTTTGATATGATAATGTTTACATATTTATTTAACTAGAAAAGAGCTTATTAAGATTATGGTTCGAATTAATTGTGTTCAGATATTGCAATTCGTGTATAACCGTTCGCACATAGATTACTTACAGGTCTCAAACGGAATTTTCTGAGTTTTTGTTGTATTGTAGGCAATCCTATATATATATATATAATAATATATATATTATTTATATAATAATATACTATATATATATATAGTATATATATATAGTATATATATATATATAGAATATATAATTATATATATATATAATATATATATATATATATATATATATATAATATATATTATATATACCTTAAATTATAAATCCAGTTCTTTTAATTTTGTCAGAAATTCCTTTGTTTTATTTCATAAGCGATTTCTTAAATAATATTATATTATTAATTTATTATTATTTTATTATTATTATTATTATCTATTATTATTATTATTATTATTATATATTGAAAATCTATTATTAAACTGTTAATTTTATAATGGCTGTGTTATAATAAAAAAAAAAATTAATTTGCATATTATATTTATACAATGTTTTCCGAAACTGAAATATATTTGTTTGTCATGTGTTGCGGCTGCATCTTTATGGCTCTTTTACGTATTTACTATAGCATTTGGATATTAGATTCATTGGAAAAAGTGGTATATTTTTATTCTCAAAAGCAGCGAAAAAAAATTGTTGAAACAAAAAATGTTTTACTGTAACTCTGTAAGCACTAATCTGAGTCAGAGTCGAATTTTGAATTTGACTGCTGGAGTCGGAGTCGAAAACTTTCGAGTAAGGGAGTGGGAGTCAGAGTCGAAAATTTTGTTTAATTGGAGTCGAGTCCGAGGCGGAGTCGATGTCGAAAATCCAAATTTGAGATTTAAGGAGCGAGTCGGAGTCGGAGTCGAAAAATTTATTTTACGACTCCGCAGCCCCTAAATTATGGAGAATGCAATGTAATACATAATGGAAGAGTATTGAGAAATAAATTTAAAGACATAAATAAATAAACTATAACAAATTTTGCTTTTGCTTACAAACTTGAAAATATCTTCTAAGTTTTTTTAAAAAGTTTTAATATCTTTGATCTATTCAAGCTCCTCTTAAGCTTAAAAATGCTTTAAAAATTTCATTACATCGTAACAATCATTGGAAATTTCCACCAACCTTGTTTCGCCCATCGTGAGAGTTTTGTCCATTTAGGTATGACGAAAATCTTTTTTTATTTTCCTATTAAATATATAGTCGGTCTTGGCAATGTAAAATAGCATACAGTTGCATTCGATCTGTCATAAAGTTTCTAATGTGTTGCACTTCACATGGATGTGAACAGCAATGAACATCTGACGCCGCTGGTATTTTCGACAGCTAAACACCTCTAAAACATTCTTCATGCGTTGCACCATTGATATCGTTGCCAATCATGGAATAGTCTCACTATTTATATCAAGTTCGTTAGTATTTACCTCGATAGGATAAGAAACAAAGAAACTATTTAGAAGGCCAACATGGGCCTATCGTGACTGTACCCAGCAACTAAATATTATATCAATACACCTATGCCTCTTACTGCAGACATACACAACCTACACCGCACCATAAGGCCTTTTCATCTTCTAAACAAATGCCTAAAATGAATTAATATGACCAACTACTACCCATAAAGCAAAAACTATAGCTAACTTTCATGCTAACCACAATACAAGCTTTAAGAAGTTTATTGTGATACCGGTACTACAACACTGCAGTTACTTAAAACTAACTAAAAACCCGCCATCCATATACCTATCCAATCCTTTCTTTAATGTTGCACAAGTGTCACACTCAACAATCTCTGCGGCACAAATTTACAAAAATTTACAACATTATTACAGAATGAATGCTTTCTACATCAAGGATTACACGTTCTCCTATTTTTATGTACCCCTTGATCTCCTGTCCGTTGGTCTACTAAAAGACATTTATTGGGTTCAGTATTATCAACGGTGTAAATTTTTATAGCTTGTATCATGTTCCCATGAGGAAAATTCTGCAATTTAAGAAAAATATTCCTACAACTCCTTCAGCTTCTCTCATAGCTCTTACCCTCAAAGCTAGAAATCATCCTTGTGCAATACTTTACACTCTCTCCAGCATACCTAGTTCTTTTCGTAAGGGGCCAAACTTGTGCGCAATACTCTCAATACTGATCCTAAAATAGCTACTTATACAGTCTACTTATTGACTTTGGTTAGTATTTGTAAAACCAATATTTCATATATTATACTTATTCAAACCTTAAAATTATTTCCTTGAAAGAAACACTATTAGTTACTTTTCCGATTTCTTCTTTATACTCTGCATCATAAATCTTTTTTTTTTTTTTTTTGGGTGTCTACAGACTCGAGCCAATCCCCATTTATATATATCGTAGTTTAAATCTTTTATTTGAGTTACCTAAATAAAACCTTACACTTTTACTCATTTAAAATTTCAATTTGCAACTTATTCTGTCACCCTAAGCAAGTTATCAAGATCATTTTGAATCTATATATATCCATCATTATTCCTTAGTGAGGTAGCCACTTTTGTATCATCTTCAAACTTAGAAAACTTACATTCAAGTCCTGATCTAATTTTATATATATATATATATATATAAACTAATATATATATATATATATATATATATATAAATAATATATATATATATATATATATATTATATATTATAATATATATATATAATATATATATATATATATATATGACCAATCTGCAAACACCTAAATAGTTACCAGCCGTTTGTTAAACCTTAATTGCAGAGCCTACAACGCAATGGTGTAGATAACAAACGACATTACCATGTGTGTGTTGCATTAAATGTTCAAAGTAACAAATTAATATAATAAATACATATGAAACAAACAATATTAATAATAATAACGAGAATAATAATAATAATAATAAAATAATAACACTAAAACAACGATACCAAATCAACCAACCAACTAGTTAACAG